>WOGO01007606.1:0-11063 GCA_015342085.1 Leptinotarsa defecta
TATTTTTTGAGTTATTAACAAAAAACTAAATACCATTTTTTTTTCAATCTTATTTTGTTAATAACAATTGCAATTTTTTACCTGCACCAAAATCCTTCGAAAACATTTTTCTAGAGGTGAATACGAATCGAATGAGCTATCGCTCATATTTTTAGGACCTTTATCTCTATTTTTCATGTTTTTGAACTTGTTGATTAGACTATCTGTACTGTGGCCCTACACGAGGTTATTCATAATGTATTCATATGGATTCATAATGTATGTATATTTTTGTGACTGAAAAATATCAAAATCCCCACAGGAAATGCTTGATGGTTCTTGATGCTTGATGCTTGTTCTTTGTTTTTCGTTGCACCTGTTCAAGAGCAAATATATTGAATTCAAAAAAAGGAGTATATTCGACGACAAGTCATTTGATTAGAATTTATGGTCAAAGAAGGTCGATTGCAGTTTTATGATACTACACTTGGAAGTAATAAACATTAAGTATACATTACAAATGAAATCGTTCAGTATCAATACGAATGTAACTTTTGGCGTTGAAGAACATAAACAGAAATGTTTGACGTTCATTTGTTTCTTTTCTATTTTAAAGTGGCCTTGTGCGTTTTGAGTAGTCCCGAACTGGGGAGAAACCCATAAACTGAAGTGGAAGTATCGCATTACAGTCACTTCATAAAATGTCAAGAAATATGTGCTTCTCGCCGACATGACAACGTTAAATTCGTATAATGAAACTTGGACCAACAGAAATAACATTCAAAATTAACAAATATTGACAACAGAACAATAACGAGTAATTGTTGAAGTGTTTTTTTCGCATAGATATGACTGTATTTAACGTCGGTTACAATGAACATTGCCTATTGAAGGTAAATTAAAAAAAAACGAAATAAATTACAAGATATTTTTTTATGAAGATAAAAATATGAAACATTAACTAACGAAAGAATGATAAAGAAACTGGAACAAAACGAACAGAAATGAGAAACACATTTTTAAATATGTCAAATTTTGACAGAATGTCATCTGGAAAAATTCTGAATACTAGGTGATATTCTCTCATCTTTTCCCAGATGACATTCCGTCAAAATTTGACATATCTTGAAATTTTTATGTTTCTTATATATACGTATATAATAAAATAATCAGTGAATGAAGTTCTAATGAACTCATATACTAATAACGATAACGCATATGTATTTGGCTGAACTTTATTTGAGGTTCTACATGAAGATCTTTCATGTCATCCGGTAGGTAAGTAACTATGGGGTATAGATTCAGAAAACTTCTCTAACATCTCTCCAGTCTAAACAAGGGCTTCACAAAGTTATTGCAGTATGATTATGAACTTTGAATATCTAAGATATTACTGGGTGTGGATTTATGAATTTCCAGGATTGTTTATAATGTTACTGCAGTTTCGTCATTTTCAAACAATTACAATAAATTGAAAATAAATCATAATGTTATATATCTTATCTTATCTCATATATCTGCTGTAGGTAATGATAGAGGTCCTTAACTCAATTGAGTACCTGAAATTTGTTTACCTGTGACAATGTGTATACGCTAATTTAAAAACTGGTGAGTAAACTAGGTCGATTTGATCATTTAGTAGATTACATCCGCAATGCTTATGCTTAAGAATTTCCAAGGATTCCAAATAATTGAGTTCCCAACCCTTGCTTGTACAGTGCAAAATTTTTGTATCGTTTAGATTCGGGAACTTGTGGTTGCATCCCAAGGAATGGTTTGAAAATGTCGAATCATTTTTACCTAGTCTGAAGGGCCTTTTATGTTCAGCATACAGTTTTGAGAAATTTTGACTACATTGTGCCACATAAACACTATTACAACTTAAGCTTATAAACTATTTGTTCACTTCATCTTTGGCATTGAAAATGAAATCAAATAACTTGGCATATGGTCTGAATGCCACTTCCACATTGTTTTTTTCTAAAAGAAACCGCAATTGTCTCTGTTCTTTCACAAATTTCTGATTGTTTGTTCTGGGGGTATTTTGATCTTCAAGTAAATTTGAGGCCTTGTTTTCTGACCAACTTCTGGATTGTGTCTGCGTTGAAACCATTGTTATGTCCTATGTGTATAATTATTTTAATTTCCCTATATAGATTGTTAGCAGATAAAGGTAGCGAGAATGCTCTATGCAACATTGAATTATTGGCTGCTAATTTATGACTATTGAAATGATAAAAATCACTTGGAATTATAATGTCTGTATAGCTCGGTTTTCTCCGATACATTTAACTCAAATTTATTCTGATTATGTGTAATGGTCAGGTCTAAGAAATTATTCTGTTTTTCTATTTCTGTTTCGAGTGTGAACTGTATGTTTCTATTGGGATTATTCATAAATGTCATAAATTTGTTCAGCTGTCACGCAGTACCTCTGAAACAGACGAAAATATAGTCTACATATTCGTACCAAAAATGAATATGTTTTTTACCCAGGTCGGAATTTACTATGGTGGTCTCCAAGCTTTTCATAAATATGTCTGCTAAAGGTGGACTAAATGGTGAGCCCAGGTAAACCTGAATCCTGTTTATAAAGTTTGTTGTTGAACTGTAAGTGACTGATTCAGGCATACATCGAAAGCTGTCTAAATTTCAAAAGAAATGGTATGATCTACTTTGGCTTGATCTAATATATCTGAAATGAGACGTTTATAATTATTGTTGTACGGTATGTTGGAGAATATACTCCTTACATTGAATGAAAGTGAAATTAAATCATCTGGCGTGGTTTTATTACTTATTTTTTCCACTGAAATCAGTGAATTCTCAATGCCCCAGCTGGGCCAGAGTTATACCAGTTATACCAGGGTTGAGAAAAAAGCTTTCCTTTCCTATGTTAGAAATGTTGCGACCGGAGTGGGAGAATTTTAGAGAAACACGAATTGAAACCAATATTTAGGCCAACATAAACTATCAGAGAGAGTCTAAGGTCAGCTAGGGACCCCAGAGAGCCTTTAGCAACCACCGAAGTGTACCGGATCCCTTGTAGTTGCAGGTCGGTGTATATTGAAATCACGAAAAGAAGTACAAGAAAAATTGTCGCCTCGGACATATCGACAAATCAGCGGTAACCGAACACGCTCTCAAAGAAGGCAAAAACATTATCTCATACAAATACTTGATAAAACTCATAATTGTTATCCCAGAATATATAGAGAGGCAATAGGAATTCAGAAACAAAGGGATTATTTCAATGAACATTATTGGAATCTGGCTACCTGTCCTCAATTGTAAACAAACAAGGTCATCTAATCCATTTAATAGAAACGAAACCACGACTTCGAAAGATGATATAAAATCGAAGACAAATTTCAATATTGTAGTTTCTGCGTTGAGAATGAGCACTTCGACCGTTACCTTATAGCCTTTGATAATGTCTACCGCAGTAGTGGACGAAACGTGAAACCACGGTTAAAAAAATGGAAAATAGCTTTGACATAGTTATCTTCGGTCATGAAAGTTTACAGTCTTTGAGTGACTTCAGTGTTGAAAGAAAATCTCAGGAAAACTGATTTAATGAGGTTTCACTGCTTCATAAATATTTCTTACTGTTTTTTGGATGTATTATTTGTCACAATCTGAAAAATAAAGCTTAATCAATTGAGAATCTTTTGTAATGAAGTGTAAGTGTTGACGTTTCGGAAAAAATCCTTTGCCCTTTTGAAATTCCAAAAATTCACTCGTTGATAACGTATCAATTGCAAACAACTATATTTCCACCGATTGTGGAAAGTTATATACCCTAAAACCTGTAACTTTGACTCTTCCATAAAAAATATCTTTCAAATAATATTTCGAAATATTATTTTTTCATGTATCTATATCATAACAGTGATAGTATGAAATTTTCCACTGAAATATATTTACCTCTATTGAAAATATCATGGAGAGGTTATTACAGTACCCATGTTAAAAACATAGAGCATTTGCCTGATGAAATTTTAATCAAAGAGTGATTTCGAAGTCCATTAGTGACTAAAAATTCCAATAACGCTTCAGGTTGTTTACATGAATTTCATAACATCACAACGATAACATTGATTAAATAGATTATTGCCATGATATAAACGATACTCACAAAGAGTCCTTCTCAACTGAAAATAGCAAACTTGTTTTTCAGTATATATTTTCTATTCATCGTTCATTAATTATTATTGTGACTGAATTTTGTTTTCAATCAAAATTAATCCATTATTCCAAAAACAACTACAACTTGAATATCGTGCATGAGGGATGCTGAAACTTACGATGATACTTCAGGAAAAGTATATATTTCCACAAACCGCTTGAAAGTATCGAGCAGCTCTTCAAATGAATCATGTTGCATATTTGATTCCAAGTGCAAGTATTTTTTCGCAAATCTGTAAATTGTACAAAAAATATATATTAAAAATAATTGAAGGTGAAAAGTAACAGATGAAAATATGAAGGAAGAAAATTTGTTGAACATGAAGCTCAATAGATTGAGACGTATATGCGTTTGAGGCACATTTATCGCAACGTAACAATATCTTCATGAATTCTCAACCATATATATTAAGATGATACTAATTTCCTCCTTACGTCAGCTTGCTCTCGTAATAATTCATTATTTTATCATCCAAAGAGCTATGTGAAAAACTCTTTTGGAAAAATGTATCTTGCTCATTTCTTGTCAATTCCATTCACTAGAAAAGAAATCTACTGAAAGTATAACATCGAAGTTAGTTCAATTACTCTATTGTAGAACGAAAACAATTTGTTATGATAATATTTTTTGGCCTAATTCGATGATTCGATGTTCTCGATCTTAAAATATTGATGTTGAAGATGAACTCAATTGCTATAAGAAGTTCGGTGAATGATTGGTTGATACCATTTCAAGTGAAACAAGAATCTTCAGACCATGGGAATGTTCAAACTAGGGACTCCTCAAGGAAGTATGTGAGGGCCACTGTTCATTCTCCTATAAACGAAAGGTTTTTCACTTTTTATCACAACAGGGATGTTATTCATCCATGCTGATGATACTACAGTGATAGTCACACTTGAAAACATTTCTTGGATCTGGAAAACTCTTTGTCGTATTAGTCGTATTTTACGAAATAATGAAAAACGGAAACATTGAAAATTCAAGCTAGAAATGTTTTACTACAATCTAGTTGGGATGACGTCTATTTAGGTAGGATAATATACTATTCCAAAAAGTCAACGAATCTTCCAAAGGGATCTACCGACGCAGATAACTCTGAATAGACTCTGAAATGAATATATATTCAAACCGGTTGGTAGATGGGTAGACGTCTTTAAACCCACTGGATTACCTTATATGACACCTATAAATGTTTTGAGGCAATGAATGACATTTAAACTATATGATACACAACCGCATTTCATTTCAGGTGCATAAAAGAAATGCTTGCAACTAAATTATCCCAGGTACATTTCTCAATTTACGAAATTCGTTTGTAAACGGATCTCGTCATTGTCAGGAAGTGATTAAATATTGCTGGAGGTTTTTCCTAACACCAAACCCTAATTCAAAGATCTCGACACGTGTTTCGATCACTGAGTGATCATCTTCAAGAGGAAGATCAAATCAGTTTGATCGACCAGTTTGACAAAGATGGCCCGAGAATTTGCATGGCAGAAACACCTGATATACAAACAGAAACTGCAATTACTGTGCAGAAAAAATCATTATTTTAGATATCTGCTTGGTCAATAAAAATCAATTTTCCAGACTGAATTGTTTGGAATTTTGTAATTCCAGACTGAATTGTTTGGAATTTTGTAATATACAAGAAACAATAATTTGCGGACCGAACAAAGTGAGTGCAGCCAGGTTGCACTTGGGGCACTGATGAACCCAAACGTGATATTGGCCTGGGAAAGCCGTGAAATGAGAAAACTGGCCGCCGGAAATGAATTGACACTATATTGAGTGCATGGACACTTAGGTATCATATGCAATGAAACAGATGATGATTGTGTCAGACTCGGATCATCAACTCCATTATAGGCCCTGAACCAGCTGTGGGGTACGAAAATCTTAATGAAGGGTTAGGAAGTGGGTCTGTGAGAAACATGAAGTGTTTTGGGAAATATACTCAGGAACACACACAGCCAAACCTATATAACAAATTAGGGCTCGGAATAATTACGAGGCTACTCACTGGATATTGTTCATTGAGAGAATACCTGTAGAAAATAGGATTGTATAGATCACTGGAGCTCAACAATTTATGAACAACTTAAATTATGTCCTGCAGAATATGATAAATATCCAGCAAAGAGCCTTCACAAGAAACAAGACGCTTAGTATGGTCGTCTTGAAAAAATGGGGGGAAGAAGCATTAAGTCCTGCATGAGAATCACATAGTTATCAGCTGAAGACTTTTTGAAGTGACACTGCGGTTTTCATGGTGTTCGGTTTACCAATATTTGAAAAAAATACTTCTCTAGGCTTGATGAAATAAAAAAAATAACTCTGAAAACTCACTATTTTATTATTGAAACTGTATTTTGATATTGGGTTTTCAACGTTAAATATTTTTATTTTCGTTATCATAAAAGAGGATGATCACTTAAGAAGGTACACATCAACATCTCGAGTGAAATTTTCATCTGAAAATACTTGTTTTGAATCTCCATTCAATATCTACTTTTTCATTTGACTTTTGACACAACTTTGTATCCAATGGGAAATATTTTCTTTTGAATTATTACTTGAAGTATAGGCAAGAAGAATAAATGCCAATGTGTTTGGCAGATTTCAAAATAAGGCCGTAAAAATATGAGATGGAAAGGCTCTTACGGCTTTTATAAAACGTTTGGATGGAGGTTTATAATAATAACTTAGACTGCCCAAAGTATTATTGGCCTATCGTAAAAAGTTATGATTTTGCCGAAAGATGATATTGTAGGAGGAAATATATAGCGTTCGAGGACATATTCGAAAAGTCTTATAGTAGGGAGGGCAATGAAATACTGATTTAATTGAAAATGTATAGTAAAAGTTGGTATCGCCTTTTTCTTATATGAAATGTTGAGAATATGTTCATTTCAGGTCCAAAATTTTCATTTCATATTTTAATATTTGCACTTTGATGACACGCGTGTTAGGAATCACACGTTAAGAAGTAAAACCTCGTTAGTTCTTAGCTTGCACATGTTTCGACTTTTGAGTTGTTCGTAGGGAGTCGACAGCTGGTTACCGGAAAACGATTTTTCTTCATTTTCAGTAACTACATATTTGGTTTCGAAAATGTTGAGGTCTGAATAGCTTAACGTTCAAAAGTTCATTTTGCTTTCAACGATGCTGTTGGATACTGAAACTTCTGGAAAATTTTTTCACGTTTTTTGGAATTGTTGATCGTCGTCTATGCGTCTAGTTATTTCTCAACATTTTGTAGTTTCGCCTTCAGTTTTGTTCTGAATTGATTCTGAAACTTCAACACACTGCTTCTCAGCGTATCAAACTCTGTTTTCAAGGACAAAACACAAGTACTACGGGAAAATCCTTAAAGCGCTCTAAGAGCGATGCCTGTGTGGAATTAGTGATTCACATTGGATCTGAATCGCCTGGAGATCAAATCCATTCGGAAAAACGCTCTCAGGAAGCTGATATGTACCACTCTTGGAGAAATCAAATGTGTCGTCAAGTCACTTGAACACTTTCCGTATCTATAAAAGAGAGACAAATCTCCAAACTTTCTTCGATGTTCCAGACTATCAAGGCTGCAAGTGATGTTCGCGTCTCCAAAGAGGCGCATGGCTTTTTTCTGGATGGAATCCAGTAGCTTCAGGGTATGCTTAGGGGTAGAGCTCTATACATGAAAACAATACTCCCAAGAAGGTCTGATCTAAGCTTTATGAAGCATTAAAAGTTGCTAAGGTGTGTACAGCTTTCTGGTACGGAACAGTGTTCCAAGCTTTTGAGAAGCAGCCTTTACAATTTCACCGAGATGATTGTGCCAAGACATTTTGGTGTATACGTACTATTGAAATTCTCGAATTCATACAGATCAGTCATATGACTATGTTGAAAACTCACTACAATCTACATAAACCAAATTCAGTGAATCACTCAGTACTTGATATCTAATATATAAAAATGGATGTTTGTTAGTTGGTTGGTTGGTTGGTTAGTGATAAAATTCTACATTGCTCAACCGATCGTGATGAAACTTGACATGTATAAGTAATTTTTCATAGAGAAGGTTTTTAGGCTATCAATTTTTTGTAGCTCGCCACAAGATTGCGCTGTAGAACAACTTTTTTGAAAGCACTGTTCTATAACGCTGCGCACGCTTAAGTTCGTTGATTCTGATTATGTCAAAACAGTGTAACAGCAGCGATACAGCGATACTAGGACTGTAATATAACACCTTACAAAAACAAATGATCTCAAAAAAATAGAAGTCGATTCAACTCGACCGAATTTCTCCTAGTCTCTCATTTGATAGGGTATCCCCATGTGCGGTGGAACTTTTAAAAATCCTGTAAAAACTACTACTTAGTTTCAAAAAATCCAAATTCTGTGTTGAAGGTTAGATGAATTGAGATAATTTGAGGCAAAAAGTTAATGAGATTCCAAAAAAAAAACAATGAGTAAATTGGATACTGCCTGGTAATGTATAACCGTGAAATTTAGGAGACATCTTCATTTCAGACATCTTGAGGGGTGTCTGTCCTAAAACCATTTTCGAACAATCGATTCTTGCAAACAGTATTGAAAAATATGGAATAACTTTTGAAGAAATACAAATTTTGCGATCATCCTTTTGAATCGAATATGTTCATTATTATTATAACCATGCTTACTCTCGTAAGTAGACAGTTTTCAAGAAATAAATCTTCCAAACGTATTTTCTTATTCAATGGATGATTTCAAACACATAACCGCGAAATTTCATTCAATGAAATGACTTTTCGAACGGAAGGAAGTTATCTGGTATTGTTTCTTCTATCGAGTTCCTAAATGTATTTATTTACTGTTAGAATGTTGTGCGTAACTCGTATATACATCCGGTAATAATTCAAGCTCTCCGTTAGATTGATTCAACATCCCTTCCTAAATTCTTGGATGTACATTGACTATCTGCCCATTGGCTGTTCAATTCGTCGAATCAATAGTTTAAGCTGATTATGAAATGGGTTAGGATTCAAGAGAAAAATATATTTGACTTTTGACTCATTCATCGAAATATTCAATTTATTATTAGAATCAAATATGATTTTGTGTGTGTATGATTTGAAATTACCCTGGGTGTAAATTCGATCACTGTGTGTTTCGGAATATTATAAAAACCTACGGATCATAGAATAACTTTTACAATGCAGACGCGAAAAGTCCCCCTCTTTTTAACGAAATGTACAAAATAAGATGTCTGTTCAAAAAATAAGTGAAAAAATTATGTTTAACGGTTTATGATGTAGATAATGTACTAAAAACTAAAAATGAGTTTGCAAAGTCCTAGGTAGGAGTTATCACACCACTCTCCGCAGCAACTTACGGTATTAATCAGATAAAACAATAATAAATTCGTTGGATCTTCTGAATTATGTTTTAGTTTTTAGTACATTATCTACCTCATTATTATCTTTTTTTTATAAAACCGTTTAATATAAAAAAAATAAGTTTTAAGCTTCTGATTCTGTTACTCAATTCTTCTCCTTCTGTTTACTTCATTTAGTGCCTCAGTATTACAAGGTAATATGTAATCATTGAATAGAACTGGCCGATACTTGATGAAAATCCATATTAAAAAACTAATGAATATAGTTTATTGCATGATTTTCACTATGAGGGTTTTACAAAAACCGCGACACGTGTTCCGCTATACAATAGCTTCTTCAATACAATACAATACAATAGCTATACAATAACTTTTCTTTTTTTTAATATGTAATCAGCCATTTTCTAGCTGCGACCATCTTGGATTTACAATGATACAGAATTCATAGAATTGTATTTTCATCAAAACTAAATGTGTGTACAAATATCAAATCGATCTATCAACAATTATTAAATTTGACCCAAACAAATAGGGTGAGCTGAATAAAACCGTTTAATTATTAAAAATGAGGTAAATCTTCATCATTTAGGTAAGTATTGTGATAATAAAGTCAATATTATAACTAATGGATGTTCATGCATCAGAAGGTGTACAGTGTACTGGCAATATCCATCTCCACTAGATATTATTGAAATCTGAGGTGTTGTACATATTGTTTTCACAATCGAACTTGAGCAATAGAAAACAATTGGTCAGCATTCATTGATGGAATCTTCAGTGGATGAAATTCATTCAAATACGGTATTCCCTAAGGTACTATCCTTGGGGCCAATGTGAAGAAGATATAAAAGAGTAGTTGTGAGCTTTACGGACGATACTGTCTTCATTTCAACTACAGTGCAAATCGATTTTCGAAATGAACTTCTTCAGCAGTAAATCATCAGAAGAATTAAAAGGTGAAACTGGAGTTTCTGGCGTAGAACAGATCCAAATCTTTTGAAGTCGCCGACTTGGTAGGTGAAACGCGCGTTTAGAAGACTATTGCATTTCTGGAGATTGGGAAAAGTGCTTATTTTAGAACAATTGGCCATGAAAAAGCAATCCTTCAAAACACGTTTTTTCTTCGACAAATAAAATTTTTATCTCTTGACTCGCGTTTCGCTAACCAGATTAGCATCATTAGGACATGACTAAATCTCAGTCTTAATTATCTGCTGATTTCACTTGGTTAGTAAAAGTTATATAATAACAACACTTCTAAAATACAAATCATGAAATTATAAAATAACAAAAATTAATTGGCGCTCCGGGGCGACTTCATTGATTCCGTTGGCGCATTTGCTTTTTTAGCTGCAGGAAAACCCGGAAAAACCTGCAGCACCACTTCATCTGAAGATCTTGATCTGCCAATGCCCTCTCTCTCATAAAACAAAATGTAGGGTGTCTCCAGAGGCTCCAATAAATTCAATACATCGCCAGGACATTTAGTGACACGACTCTCGTCAAGCTTAAACCAGTCCGTTT
>WOGO01007607.1:0-11062 GCA_015342085.1 Leptinotarsa defecta
AAGCAAAAAGTGGAATTGTCTGACATGACATTATTATATCCGGTTCGGAGACATTTATCTTCTTGGAGAAAACCGATGCCTGAGTCTTTGTGGCATTCAATTGAAGCTGGGTACTTTCACCCGAATTCAAAATCACTTCTAGATCCTCATTGTTCTCCAGGGTGCGAATTTAGCCCTTTTTTCGTTATTTGTGGGCTGAAACGAATAATTTGAAACTGAACAAATCTAAAACTAACACCACATTGTTCAGCAGATGTGGTCAAAGGGATTCGAATGTGATACTACATGAAAATAGTGGAAAATCAATTAGTCCTGTAGAAACTGTAAATATGCTAGGAATTGTTCTAAATAAAAAATTAATATGGAATCAACATATTGACACCTTATGTAATAAACAGAAGAAAAGCTGCTATTCTATTAGATTCATGTCAAATCATTGCAGCTTCAATATACTTTTAACATTGTACCAAGCTACTTCCATTCACACCTTCGATATGGCATTCTCAACTGTGGTATGAGTGCTTCTGTTAAAAGGATGTTTCTCCTCCAGAAATATGCAGTTAGAATAATAGCTAAGCTAGGGTATCGTGATTCATGTAGAGAAGCTTTTAAACGCTGATAGAACTTCTTTGTATGAAAAAAGCGTAGAGTACAGTGAATGTAAATTATACAATATGCTTCCAATAACTCTTGAAAATTCCACAAATATTAATGTCTTCAACACAAAGTACTGGACAAAAGTACCTGGCAATAAACATAGTAGAACCTTCATTGGGGAACCGTCCGAGAAAATAACTGAAGAACTACTTCAATATAGTAGTGATCGGCTCAGAATAATTACAGGGTTACTAACCGGTCATTGTTCACTCAGAGAACACCTGAATAAAATGGGGATGTACAACGGAGACCTCAGCTGCAGATTATGCAACGAAGGGATAGAAACAGCTCTACACATCTTATGCGAATGTGAGGCACAGGAGGCAGGCAATATATGGACGTACAAAATTACGTCCAGAAAAATATGACAAGCATCCAACACGGAACCTTTACAAACTAGTACAGGGAACGAGACTGATGGAATGGGTGTCATGAGAAGATGGGAGAATAAATGCTATAAGCCCAAGAGGCTGCAGTATTTTCTGGGGACTTGGACTAAATGGACAAGTCAGACAGCTCCAAGGTACCAAAAAAAAAATGTCATCTCATGGAAAACTATCAGCCACCCTTATGTTTCATTCCTGTTATGTTCAAATCGTATAGAAAGTATCCGAGGCATATTAGAAGGTGTTTTTCTGGAACGTTTAGAATGTTTAGAACAGTTACAATATTTTTTTATCAACCCAAAACTTCAGGTTTCCAGTTTCAAAACTGACGAAATTCAATACAATCCCTATTTTTCCCCTGGGGGTGTAAATTCCTGATTTCCTTTCTTGTTGCTTATTTACGCTATACAAAAAACTTACCTGCATATTTCAAGATTCTAGGTTCAGTAGCTTTACCTGTACGTTAATATAAGAGTGCGCTACAGCTAGTAATTTATATTTTTATTTTAAAAATACAGTGAGCAAAAAAATATGCCAACTGCACAAAGTAATGAATAGCTTCGAGAATCGAATTATGGTACCTATAAATAAATTCGCAAAACTAACACAACCGTCAACGACGTCCGCCCACGTTCGCGTCGCGTTCGCGGCGATGGCGCGAAAATTATATAAATTTTTATGGGAATTTGACACATATTCTAAAATGTGCATTGTGAAAACATTATCCAATTTGATTGTATTTATGGCTCAGTATTTTCCATATAGTGGCTACCACATCGCGGACTTTTAATTAGAACTACTTAAGATAAACAATATTACGGTACATTATCTGCTTGTAACTCGAACGGTATAGACAGCGCACGCCAAAATAGCTCTCATGAAGCAATAATTTTTGTGACATTTTTAATACTTATTGTTATATTATGAGCAACAATACATTAGTAAATTTTATAAGCTTTTGTATGATGTATAAACTGTATTTATGTAAAATTTCATCTGAATCCGTTCAGTCGTTTAGGCGTGAAAGAGCCACAAACATACATTCATACATCCTTTTTCACATACATTCACCTTTTTATTAGTGTAGATATAGATAAATAGATATATATATTACGCAGCACACAATATAAAACATTTTCGTTATAACCTCTATGCATTGTGAAGTCACAATGGGATTACAGTGGACATTTTTTCGATTTTTAAAATGTTAAATAGTTATTTTGCATATTACAATTATATTGAATATTGATTTACGTAAATCCCTATCCCAATGTAGTCGAAAATAAAACTGCAAACCTCATATGTTGATGGTTGCGGGAAACTGCTGTTAGACGAAAGATTTCCAAAGCGTCGAATGGGCAATGTGATCTATTAGGGTAGCCAATTGAATATATCACATTATTTTCCATTTTAATTTTGAATCTTCTAACACATAATTTAGTTTCACTACCTGTTTCGGAGAAGAGTTTTTCAGAGTAGCGCCCAATCAGCTGCGTAAGATGCCAAGTTGTTTCCTATAAATTATATCAGTTTTACTTGAGCTTTGTGGTAAGAGTTATTTCGCTACATACACACATACACTTTTTATGCTTTGTTCAACTGAATAAATGAATTTCTGATATTCAAGTAAGATGAAATTGATGTGAAAAATGTATTCTCAATCAAAATCCAACCATATTTTTATCGTTCAGCAGACATTGTTTGAATGTTTATTCAAGCCTGGTTTCTGGTAATTCTCCTCGTGAAAGAAAAACCATTACTTTCCTTGAAGGATTTGAAATTTCCACTCAATTTCCAGAAAAAAATTTACCATTTTTTTTTCAGTAGAATAATGCTCTTATGTGCTAATATTCCAGAGAGAATGAAAAAAAATTAAATTGTAAGGAATTTGAGAATATTTTCATCATCGTTTGGAAAATATACAGTAGAGTGCACCTGGTAATTTTCGAGAAACTATGTCGAACAGCGGAAAATTATGCGGATGCACGAAATTAATGTCATACGTTTTTCCGGTTGCTACGAGCGTGATTATGAATATTCATTATTGGAAATATCACATGGGAAATCTTTTGTTTTATGGTTGACGACATATTTCCCAAATGTTGGATCTCAGTAATAATCCTCCTGTCTATAGTTTGATCCAAATTGAGCAAGCACTATTAGCAGCTTTTCTAATAATGTAGATACGGAATGAGTTGAATTGTTTTGCAAACTAGTAGCACCGCACTGAATAAAATACAACATACAGGGAACAGTGAAGTAACGCTTTTCAACTTCTTCCTTGTAAGTTGTAACATTGAATAAAGTATTACCAACAAATATTTCGAAAGCTACATTGAAATAATCAACAACAATACTTTTTTAAATGAATGTGAAGAATACAGTTTGTTACATTTGAAATTTTGTTGGGAATGATTGATATAAAACAATACAAGAAAGTGTTCCTATACATCACAAAACACAACAAGTCTCCGAAATGGATGAAATAGAGTACAAGTTGTGATAAACAAATTACATGTAGTATGCACGAATGTTCGGTCAAATGTCTCTTAAAATAATAGAACGCTTGCGTTTCATAGAGTTTACTGCCACGTGATTGTGGATACTAGTTGCTGCCTGACGTTTTAGATTCCAACCAATAAAAATCAAACAAGTCATATGAGGTGAGAAAAGACAGTAAACTTCATGAAATACAGTCAGCAAAATTAAAATTCATCCATTTTCAAACTAGCTCAACTGAATGCATGATAAAATAAAATAATCGTGAACTAGATTCTCACAAAATATCAGTAAATTACTTTACAACAATATTATTTGGTAATTCGGTTTTGAAATCAAATAAAATTGTGTTCAGATAAGCACCGCAAGTTTTTGTGTTGTTAACCGTGCAGTACCCGTTTGAATTTGTAAGACACTTGTACCCGTACCGGTCTATCAGACCAGATAGGGTTAACAAGGTACACTCTATTTTTTTTTTATTTATGGACGCAAAGAAGTTGGGGTAATTGATTTTATGGAAAATTATTGTTAAAAATAAAAACAAAAATCGGCAATATTATTTTATTTTAGTTTAAAATAGCACAAAATGCATTCTTTTGTTTCGAAAAGTTTTCGAAACAAAAGAAACAGAAACAAAAGTAGCACCTTTCTCTTTCGTGCACTTCATGTCGAACTGCTTGGTTTTTTTTAAACCGTATATCTCTCGAATCCGTAGTTTCATATTCCGGGAAAGATTCTGTAAAGTGGCACGTTGCCACACATGTGGTTCTATCAAGTCCATGGCTAGTTTGCGCAGGAATTCTCTTCGAAGTATGGAAGCATCTGGGTTATTACAACGATATATCACCAGACTGTTGATTAAAGCAATATTCAAAGTTGAATAAAACACAAACATGGGCTATCGCTGCGTGTTTTTGGCGCAGTTGTATTTCGAGCACAATTGATCGACGATATCAACTCCACCTTTTGTATCATTATGCATTGTAATGATTTCTGATTTACAATTTTCTCCACTCTCAGGATCAATACTATCATCATGGTCTAGGTTGGATACCAATACCACGTTTTTTTTGGGAACATATGAAACCACCGTACAATTTTCTCTGAATCCAAATTTACTTGACTTCAGGGGACGTTTGTCAGGTTAGGAGAACTCCACTTAAAACTCTTTCTTATTCTTTCTAATAGTTCCTACGATTGTCAACTTTTTTTCGAACAAACCATTTACTCAACCAATTCTGGTGAAGCAGTTATTAATTATCAAATTTCTGCCTGAATTGAATATTACTTTACATAGCCGTTTTACTATTTCATCTGGGTTGTTGCTTTTTTTAAACGGTCCATCAGGTTGTTGACCTACATACACTTTTGAATTCGATGAGTACGTCTGCGCATCTGACATTGCAAAATTTTTATTTCATATTTATTTGATTCACAAGGGATGTAATGTCGGAAGGCACATCGGCTCCGAAAACCTTCTAGTTTTTCATTTATTGAGACGAATGCAAATGGCTAAATCTATTTTTACAATTTTCACCAAATAAATCAAAGTATTCTGTAATTGAAGCAAGTTTATCCATGTTTTTTATATCACCTCTTGTACGTTTGTCTTCAAATCTGATGCAGCTGAGGAGAAATCGAAATCCGTTCAAGGACATGGATACTCTGAGAATGTCAACTCCAGATCCGTCTGTCCGCCATAAATCTTTGTTGTTGAAATGGTTAGCTTTGAGAATACCTGCATAGTACAACAATCCCAATGAAGCTTGAATTTCTAACTTATTTTTCCAACATTTGCTCATTTACTGGATATTTCCAAATTTCTAATGGTTTCTTGGTAGGCGGGTAACTTCATTTTCAGGCCTGGTTCGTACAGCCTTTGGTGGTACGAGTTTTCTTCACTTCGTTACCTTATCTATTCGTACATAATACAAATTAGTATTTTCAATACATTGATTTTCTTCTTCACCATCATCACTTTTGTCTTCACCATCAGCACTATCGGAAATTTCCTGTCCATTATCGGTATTCATTTCTCTCGTTCCACTAAATCTTTTCCATCAGACGATTGGTTGTCATCGTAAATAACACTGTCCTCATTCTCCTCCATCATAACTACTTGCATCATCTTTTCTAAACGTGCCTACTCCCTCTCATAGTCACCCATGACTGTAAACTGTTTCAATAAACATAACAAGTCTAAATGATTTTTTTAATAACTTAGTTTTGTCAAAAATATAAATGAAAGTGGCTTCAATACTCGCTTCGATCCGTGAAACCGAAAATGTAGATAACATACACAAATGTACAAGAATCAACTTCAAACTACGTACTAGACTTCATTAGATAGATTCAGGAATTTACTGAAACAGACAATAATTTCACACATGCCTAAAAGATGCTTTACTGAATTTCCAACAGTGCCGGTCTCATAGACCGTGAACGGGTACTCTTTGACGTAGCCTGTCGCCACCGCTGCCGATTCCCATCCCAATTATAGCTGGATTCGGTCTAATGTCTTGCCAATTTGTGCTGATAGCTGAGGTACGTTGAAACACCTGCCTCAAGTATTTCTCAGGACCGTTCATTTCAAGATGACATTCAATTTGCAAGCGATATGCTCCAAATGTATTGTAACGAATTGAACAATCAACTGTCTTAAACAAATTAATTTTTAACAATATTTCACTATTACAACTAAATTATGTACAACACTTAGCAACTAACGCTTAATTTATCTTCACAGTTCGAATTCTTTCTTTAAACGAACGATTCACTTTCTAGATACAAACTGCCATCTCGGGACGGGAAGCCGGCTTATATATCGGCAATGACCGTGCTTGATTTCTCTAGTTGTTTCTAGACTTTTCGCGGCGACTTGTCGATTTCATTCCTTTCGCTATGAGTCATGTGTCTATTTGCTGGCTGAGATATCGGTCAGGGCCGGCTTCAGATTCGTTACAGTATTATGTTAACCATTTGATCGGTGAATTTCACCTTATTGAACCGTAAGAAAACTTGGTCTTTATTCTCATTTTGGGGGCGAAATAATGAATACTACTTCAGCAAACACAATAAACCAATTCCATCAATATTGGCAATTGTAAAATATCGAGATTTCAATGTCCTTAATAGTCGAATATTAAAAAGTAATACACTTCCTCCTTCCTTGGTGTCATACAAGCATAAATTGCACAATTCACATTTTCTATGAAAGTCACAGATACCATGAAGGGCTTTCACCTCCAGAAATGAATGAAAAATACCCTTCTCGGCTATTACATTTTTATTAATTGCATTCATGAGGACATGCACTTTCACGAATGATTTCAAGTTCAACTCATTCTCTTTAAAATTTCGAAACAATAGTCAACATGAATGGGAAACAAGCACTGTTCTACACCAGATCTGCTATACTCTTCTCGACGCGCGTATTACCAACAAAGTTGTTGACACAATCTCTCGAGACCCATGGCCTTTATTGATTTTGAAACATATATAATACTTAAATTGAAGGGGTTATATTTTTAGGAGTGATTAATTTTTGGGAAAGAAAGTTTCTGGCTTTCTACTACTCCATCTTGATAAAAAAAAAGGATGAGGGAATCTTCCAAATAAAGGATGAAGTAATCAATTTGTATGGATGTGTAGATCATGCAAAGAAGATTCCCTCATCCTTTTTTTTGTATCAAGATGGAGTGGTAGAAAGCCAAAAACTTTCTTTTCCAAAAAATAGTTAACATTCTCTTAAGATTGTAGTTTCTAAAAAATAATGAAATGAAATTTACTATAATTAACAGCAAATTGTTGAACATGTCAGTATCGGATGTCTCATAAGCCTTTGTGCACTTTTGTGTTACAATAATCAAACTATGTTTTCTGTGATTAGTGTGAAATTAGCCAGGTTTCCATCCAGTGTCCAACATGCAGGTTATAGATGTTGGGCTGGAAAAGAAATTATAAACAGTTTGCCACATTTTCCATTATTCAATTATTTCCATTATTATAGATTTTTGGAAATTATATAGCTGCACAAATTGAAACAAAACTATCAAAAAATGTTTTCCAGGCATTCATTCGTAAATGAACTGATAGGGGAGAGAAGCTCTTTAAATACAGAATTTGACTGCAAAAAATTCATATTTTTTAAACTATGTATATTGAATTGCGATGAGCAATTCCGTTCAATTTTGTGAATCATCAAATAAGCATGATATAGTGTACCGAGTTCAAAATAAATTTCATACATTTTTTTAAAGACGAAACACACGCAGTACTGGAAAATCCTTAAGGCGCTCTAAGATCGGTGCCTGTGCGCTGGAGATTAAATTCATTTGGAAAACCGGCCCCAGAAAGTTTATTCTGCATAAACGCATTTTTTGAACAGTGAAATTCGAGGTGAGTTGAACCTAAAGAAATAAAAATGTAGTATTTCCTGAACTACGCTGAAGAATTTTCTGAATAAGCTCTAGTTACAGGGCGAATCATCAAATTAGCGTGACATGCTGTACCGATTTTGGCACGAATTTTTATACTAAAGAAGATTGAAAATTTTCAATTTACAAACCATGCTCATTTTATAATTCACCCTGTTTATACAGGTTATCAAGAAGATTTGAACAGATTTTCACGGAGATACTTGTCGTAGTTCGGAATTCACAAACTTTTTATTTTCCTAAGTATGAAAATTTAATACGCCTCACTAATTTGAGAACTCACCTTGTAACTACAGCTTAAAGAGAGGATTTCCACGAAATTCAACAAAGGTATGTATTGTAGTCGGGAAAGGGCCGTTCAAGTATTACATAAGCATATTCAATACAATTATTAACCCCCCTTGTCAGTGAAAGTAAGCAAAGCGCTTACCCCCCTCCCATACTTAGATAAACATTGTTATACCTCATTCGTGTTTTAAATACAAATTCTTCATCTTCTCAACTATACTGGTTGGTATCCTGACTGCCATCAGGAAAACTTCACGGGGGTGCCCATAGTAGTTTGGAAAACATAAACAGCCTATCATGAAGACTTCCAGAAAATTTAACAGGGGTACTCATCATAGTTGATAATTCATTCTGTTATTACGGTGTACGCAACAAAAAAATTGGACTTACTCGCCATACAAATTTTTCATTTTCTCATGTCTAAAAATTCGCTTTGAATTCGGTACAGCAAGCATATCACGCTAATGTGATGATTCACCCTGTTAGTAAGTCCTTCTAGTCACGATATTTGGAAATTGCCTTTTGCGTAACATTTCCTGAATTTAATTATCGACCTATCTAATATATGATACCATTTTCAATTTTTTACCGCTTTGTTCAACTTACATTTTTTCCCGCATTTTTTAAAATTTTTTTTTCGCATCACTGCGCAAAATCCGCTTTGTTATTTATCGGCTCCTACACTACATGTCACGACCGCCAGATCCGTAATTACAAAAATAAATACCAACCCGTATACTTCATATTTTCTCAACAATGGCGTCTTCAGACAAAATTATAGAAATTAATAAAATTAATCATCTCAATGGACCGTCAGTTCCCTCACACCCCCATACGACTGAGAGGAATGAAATTAGGACTGGCTAACCCATTAACATTGAAGGTTATCCGGTTATAAAATTGATGAGCTTCACCACATACGGTAAATACAATCCTTATCGAACATTCCATAAAATTGCAAGAGTTTAATCATCAATTTTTTTGAGAATTTGAACTTTTCGGTAATCAAATTCTGTATTTAAAGAGCTCTTACTGTATCTGTTTGTCTCAGTTTGTGTGGCTATATATTTTCCAAAAAACTCATGTTTCATGTGAATTGATTTTGTCCTATTCAACATTAGCCCTAGATCGATGAGAAATGTGGTAACACTGTTTATGATTTCTCCTCCATTCCACGTCAGAAACTGCGGATGGAAAAGTGTAGCTAGTTCCACACTAATAATTATGTGGGGTCCTTCACAAAGAGCATAAACAAGGAAACCAATATGGCACATCAACAATCACCATGATGAATTTACAAATTGCAACTGTAACTTTGGGTATGTATCGTGAAGTGTTGTGCTCTGTTAATATCTGAAAATAAGCATCTTATACGGATTTTTCTGTATAATCCTTGAAGGTGTTTGATGTAGCTTTCCCATACGTAGCACTAGAGACACACTTTGCAAAACAAATTGCTGCCATACAGTATTTGAATATATTTTTATCAATTTTTTTGATGAAGTCAAGTACTTTTCGTGGTTTTTCTTTCAAAAAGTATTATCAAGTTGAGATCTAACTTCTACCAGGTCTAAAATATTTAATTTGTTTCAACTCCTGAAAACCATAAAACAAAACATTGTTGATCTAGATTTAGTCTAAATAATTATAATTTATTCTCATCAAGTTCTGTTCTTATTTCATAAAAGAATATTATACATACTCCTGAAGATGAAGCATTCTATTGATATATTTTTGAATTTTTACATAATATTTGATTTTATGTATGTTTTTTGTACCACCAATTCAATCAGGTATTTGATATACTTTTACTATTCAACATGAATTTGCACTGCTAATAAAAAAAAATACCAAGTTTCATTCAGCTCAAATAGAGTATAATAACTATAATTTAGCTCCTGCTTTGAAAATGAATTCTTACAAATATTTGAAAATTAGTAGACAAACTAGTAGTAGTTGAGATGGAAGTTATATGGAAAAAAAAACACTGAGTTAGTATAAACACAAACTTTTCTCATGCAATTACTGAGACTGTTTTCAACTCACCTATAAAACTGAGCAGTACAGGTAAGAAAATGAGTCCATGAGCTGCTCCATACACCACAATTCCCAAGTACATCCTGAAGTAGAAAATTTGGAATATTTGCGATTTTGCAAAGTATAGAACAATGATTCCTCCAAATTTCGTAAGGGTGATTCCTGAGAATATTGAACTGCCCATCCTGGTCAGAGCATCTGCTGCCCTCTCTATTCGACTAGGCATAACGGACATTGAGAAACTGTGCACTAAATGAGAACAGAATTCCACGGATATTCCAACTGCCATCACTAGATTTACGAGTGATATGGCATTCAGCGGTATATTCCACCAGTACAAAAGGCCGCAGAGATTTATTATGATAGTTGTTATGGTAACGACCACCACAAAACTTGAGAATATATCCAATCCCATCAGAAGAAATGTTACTACAAACACACTAGCAAGACCCATTACTATGCTGAATAAGGTGTCCCTCCACATGGTCAAGTACTGCTCATAAAACACATAAAATATCGAGTAGGGAAACACTTCAACTCCAACTGTTCTTGTGATGTTTGCTGCTACTTTCCGTGCAGCTCTCATACTTTCATAAAAATCTGCGGAAGTCCTGAGAACATCATGGAAGGCTCTGAAATATGTTGCTTCTACCTCGGAAAGGTGCGTGGTGGAATTATTGTTGAAGGTAACTCCTTGACTGTAGGCTGCATGACCTCCTTTAGGGCATGTGTCATCTGGATTATCGAGTAGGAAGAAAG
>WOGO01007608.1:0-11062 GCA_015342085.1 Leptinotarsa defecta
TAGTTGCGTACACCCTACCATATGTAGGTTTTGAGACAACTTTCAGGGTGTCAATATACAAGTATTTACAGACTTACAGCTGGGTATCCCGAATTCCAAGGTGAACTTACTATAATGACAGGACTAAGTGTCGACTTCATGGTAAAGAAATTCAAATAGTTACATACAAAAAAACTTTTTTTGGTTTCATGCTCGATTCGCTCTTTACTCGATAAAAAGTGATTTGCTGGTAGCTACTGGTTAGAAGGAGCGATCCACTTAGATTTATGAACCATTCAAACTACATCGAGATTTATTACTTTCTTGCTTTTATTATCAATAAACTTTAATGATTACCTCAACAAATTTATGTTTATGTTACGTTCGATAAGATTAAATTGAATGAAGTTAAACAGCAGTCGAGTGCACTCTTTACTGAAACACTTGTGGGAATTCTTGCCACCCATGGTGGCAAATATGTAATATTTGTATCGAATTCGTAGAAGAAAAATGTCTGAGATGTCATCATCATTAAAGTAAAAAAATATGTCATTGAAATGTTGCTACTGTGATGTATGAAAAATAAAAGAATGTTACTCAATTTATTTTCAGACAATTAATAAAGCACCTTCGAATACCTATCGTTTTCAAATGAGTACACTTTTTAATTCTTTTTTACTGTAATAAACTTCTTTACTATACTTTGATAAAAAAACATGTCGTAGAGTAGAAAATATTAACAAATTCAATGAACGAATGAGATTTTTCCAATATAACGACTTTTATTCCTAGATGTGTTAAAAAAATCAGAATGTCAAGATCTTAACCCTTTGACGACTCCATACGATTCCGGATTTTCAATATGTAGTATATTTTCTGATCAACTTCTTTCAACAGGAAATGTGTAGGGAAGAACATCGAAGTTGAAGAAGAAAATGAAGAAAGGAAAAAATAAAAGATCTCTAAAAACCTGTGAGAATTTATTTCCGTTACACTCGAGGTACATATATTCCTTAATTTTTTTTATCGAAGCAATTACCCTAAAAACAGTTCAACTGATAAGTCTGACCATAGTAATGGTTCTTACTCAAATATTGAAAAAATATTCTGCTACCTTTCCTTTATAAAACCAGAGAGGTTGAATATGATTATTTACCATATTTAGTATGACATTCAAATAAATCAGATTTTATCCAAATTTTAAACGTCCGTTTCAAAAATATAGGATTAATAATAGTGATTATAATAGACGATCTACAAATGATAAAAAAAGAATAAATTACGAATTAGCTTCTCTTTCTTTGTTCTATAATATGTGCACACACATTTTTGATATTTGGAAAGAGAGAGAGAAAGAGAAATGTTTATTCATTTTTGGTTTGAGCAGAATATAAAATATAGTGATGTAATGATATTCGGGGAGCCCTGTTATAGGCTTATGCCTCTTCAGGGTTGAGTTACTTTACGAATTAATTTAAAATAAAATTATCGGAGATAGTAATCCGTATTTTTGGTTGGAGTGTCCGTATCCATAGAGATAGTTGTTCTTGAGGGATCGGGTTTTGTTAGGCCGGGGAAAGTATTGAGACTTCAGGGTGTTCCAGGCCGTGCGCTGTCCTCTATCCGATCGGCAATGAGTACTCCTCTAGGATGTCCTGGAATTGCTTTGTCCAGTCTTCCACTGCTCCCAGGAGTCTGGCTGGGAGGAACGGTAGCTTCTTCCTTGGTATCCTTCTGGGGCCTCCACGTGGCGTCCAAGGGGTGGTGAGGGTGCTGATGGCAGCGGTGTTGTTGCTTCTCATGGCATTAGCAGCGTATCGGCCTTGAAGTTCCTGAAATCCCAAGTTGATTGGGGTAATATTCATTCGGTTATTTAAATCTTGGGAAGAGTATCGAAATGGGAGGTTATGGATGTTTCATAGGATTGGTCTTTCAATTGTTAGTATGCGGTGGGTTCGTCTCTGGGAGAGCGTGCAGTAGATCGTGGCTTTAAAATCCAGAATCGGTCTTATGAACATTTTGTACGTGTGTGAAAGATTCTTACTGTAGGTTCTGCCGAGCTTGCCTCTCAGTGCTTTTAGGTGATTGGCCCTTTTTCGGACTCTGTTCAGAATTTCTCCAAGGTCGGTCTCCCAGTTGAGGGTCCTTGTGAAAGTAACCCTCAAGTAGAACACTGAGTCTTGGAGTTGGAGGTTCTCTTCCAACAGTCTGAGGTGCAAGTTGTTAGTACTTAGTTTGGGGCGGGTAGTGGTATCAGGGTATCTGAATAGGAAGGTTTGGGTTTTGGAAGGGTTTATTTTGATGCGCCATTTGTTGCACCAGTGCTTGAAGTGGTTTATCATTGATTGGGATTGTGTTTGTGAGATGCAAGTGTTGGGGGCGGAGGAGTAGAGGATTGTGTCATTGGCATATTGTAGAATTTTTTGAGTGGAGGGGGCGTCGTAAACATAGATTAAGAAGATTAAGAATAGGGATTTAGTTACACTAAATCAAATGTAGTTGATATAAAATGGAGGGTTGGCTTTCGAGCACATATTCAGAGAACTTTCAAATTCTCTATTTCAGCCAGGAAAACATGTCAGCTCATTCATAAGAATTTTGAGTAATACCCCTGTAAAAGATTCGGACTGTAGATCTTGCTAATCATTCATAATTTCAAATTAAAACCTTTTGACATTGTGAAAACATGAGTAGTAGAAAGCCAAAAACTTTCTTTCCCGAAAACATGGTCTTTGACGCTTAAATGATTGATTTGTAAAAAATTAATAGGATTTGTGAAAGAACCGTACCATGTAATGTGTGTCGCTTGAAGGTCGACAGACGCAACTTATAAATCTAGTGATATGTGATTTCATCTCAATCTTTTATTTTGAAGGTAGTATTTTCTCAACTTGATAAGAGATCAGTTAGGATAAAAAGAGAAATTGAAAAGTTATATCTGAATCGTAAAAAGAGGTCTACTGGATCTATTATCATCTACAAGTAGGTCCCTCATGACTGTCGAGTCACCTCTGTAAA
Source organism: Leptinotarsa defecta (assembly GCA_015342085.1). Lineage (NCBI taxonomy): Eukaryota > Metazoa > Arthropoda > Insecta > Coleoptera > Chrysomelidae > Leptinotarsa > Leptinotarsa defecta. The sequence goes on from WOGO01007608.1 coordinate 2,998, forward strand.
ATGTAGCCTTGAACCAGCCTTCAACCGAATGTCTGATATGAGAATTATTTTTGCTCCTTTTTTGATCTGGATTAAGGGGAGGGCATCCAGTGCTACTGCCCGAGGGCCTCTAGAGAAGAGGACCCCCACAATAAAGATAAAAAAATATTAAAATTTTGACGGGTCAGCAACTTTTACGTTTTTCTTCCCAATTTTTTTGCATTTTCATTGAGAATACTTACAAAAACATAATGTTATCGATATTTCAGAAAGCTTTGATTGCAAGTTTTCATTCACTATCAATTTTTTATTTGATCTAGCATTTCGGTGGCAATACTTTTTTAATCTAAAATTTGTAATTTGTATCCATGAATTAAAGAGAAATAAAATGAGCAACAACAAATACAAAAAACGTTTAACCCTTTAGGTCATCCTAGCAACTTCTCGTTTGTTCGAGCTTTCGAAAATTATTTGACGAAATCACTTGAATAGATATTTTTAAACGACACTATCTATTGATCTGTTAAATGCGTCGATTTTCGCGCGCTTCCTCTTCTTTGAAAATTTTCAATTTTCTCAGCGGGAACTTGAAAATTCAACTTTATTTAAAAAATGTTTAAGGGGTTTCCACTCCTTTGTTGCCCTAGGGCCGCCAGACTTTAAAATCCGGTCCTGACTAAATCACCTATATAGTTCAACGTATAGTTCACAAATTAAAATTCGTTTAAACTGGAAGGGGAGGTATTTTTATGAGTCATAAGTTTTAGAAAAAGGCTTTTCGGCTTTTGACTTCTTCGTGGTTGTTCAAGAAATATGGATAACTTTCGAAAAAAGAAAGAAAGCAATTAGGTTGAAATGACTGTATGAACGAATGGAAAGGGGTATATTTTTGGAGGAAGTTAGTTTTAAGAAATGATCAAAGTTTTCAGCAATTTTTTGTATAAAGATGTAAAGTGAAAACCATTAAAAAAATTCCAATTGTAATGTTTGACGTACTGTCATTATGATATGAGCAGATAGATGCGTTTCATTCGGTGAAGCAATGTTGTGCAAGAAATGAATGTGTTTTCATCTTCTAAAGTTCAAATATTTTATAGTAGCTAATGAGGTGTTTAAAGCAAGTGTTTCAAATATGAAACCTACACCTTGAGAATGATATATTTCCATATAAGTGAAAATTTATATTATATCAATACTCTTTCATTTATCACGGTTTGTAATTCTCCTGTGAATGATATCTGTTTCAATTCCATCACAAATATTTATCAACAGAGAGTGAGTGATAAATTGTTTTTCGTATGATTCAATATTCATATGAAAATAGTTCTTTGAAAATGACTTTTTCTTAGGTATAATTCATTATTCATATGAAAGTAGTTGTTTCGAAAGGGCTCTTTCTTCCAGTTTGTATCTGAAAGAAACTTCTGGGGATCATCTACACATTTTTGAAAGTAGTCAATTTTGGACTTGATTCCTTTCTTCCATTCGTAGGAAGTTTTCCCCATTTTTTTCTGTAAAGATAAAGAGAGAAGTAGAAAGCCAAGTTTATTTTTCCATGAAATTTGTGTTAGTAGAAATGAAGCTCCGAAAAATATGAGAGAAAATATGTAGAAAAATGTATTTGAATGATTTTACAGCAAACGAAAATTGCGTTGATGGATTAACAAGTTGAGATGAAAAATAATGAATTTCGTTTTCCGTTAATTATTCAAAAATTATCAATAATTGAGAAATAGAAATATATGAAATGAACGTTGTGTTCACAAATGATCACATGAAAATTTAAATAATAGGTTACAGAAATTTTTAGTTTTTTTCGGCTATTCTTGTATACTTTCGAAATAAAGTTCATGAAAAAAAAATTCTTTTGATTTTCTGTGATAATTTAGTCCATTCAAAAATCCAAAAAATGAAGTGGAAAAAATATTTCACAAATGTCATATTATTACCACTTTCGCAATGATTTTAAAGAAAATATAATTTTTCAACTGAAAATTTGAGCATTGTAGAAATAAAAAACAATTTGGAACAATAAAGAAAATAACAAGGTTTCTTTTGAATTACCTATTAATTTTCCATGACGAAAAAATGGTAAAAAAAAGATATAGATTAGACTTGCCAATTTGTTCATGAATGGGTTATCAACAAAGGACGTGAAAAATTGTAGCTAGGGTCAGTTACTACCGTTATTAGTTGCGAAAAATGTAAAATTTTACATTTGCAAACAAAATTCAGCCTGATTTTTCGGACGTTTGAACAATTTTCAAAATTGAAAAATTGAATACGCAACATATTTTTTTCAAAAAAACTTTCATGAAATGATCTTTTGAAGTATATAAGAAGGGCTCCTCCATGTGTAACTTTTTTTAAAGCCCATTTGAAGTGTTATGTTGCAATTTGTAAAAACGGAGATCGAAAAAAAATGTTAATGATTGTTGTAGTTTTTTTTTAATAACACCGTAAGTTATTCCAATTTTTAAATTGATTAATTGATTTAGTGAATATTACTGGAGTTTTATCAACAAGTGATCATCTCCAAAAGGAAGATTAAACATTTCAATCTTTCTTTTAAAGATGATCACTTGGTGATCCAAACACGTGTCGAGGTGTTGCAAATAACGGTTTTGTGTTGGGATAAAAATTCAGTAATATTCATTACTACACCAAAGGTTCCAAACAGTGCATCACAAGTAATTGATTTAGTACTATAAAAACTATTTCATATGGTATATGGCAATGCATCCATGCCATAATTGTTATTAAATTAATTTTTTAAATAATGAAGGGAGACTTCCGGGAGTTGAAACTATTTCAATAGAATTTTCGTTCTCTTTTTATTTTTTATTTTATCTTTCAGTTTCAATTTGTGTGTGCTGTAAATCATTGAAATGCATATTTCTGCTCTTTATTCTGAGTTCAAAGAGCTATAACGCTTATTTCTAGCAGTAACGAATATTTAACACAAACTTCCACTTGTGAACTTGACTAACTGATTTCTCCCTTTGTGGCATGCATTCAATCTGTATAACATTCACCCTCGCATTCGTGGCCCAATAACTACATACCAACTCATCCTGCCGACTCGACAGAAATGAGTTGCACAAAATGTTAGCCGCATCATTATTTCGTAAGACCTTAATGCTTAATGGATGGACGATTCCCAAACGATTGGCATCCACCAATGCTACAAAGTACCATACCTAGGATACAAGTCAATTCTCAACTTGATTGGCGCAGGTGTGGGGGCGATTCATTAGCCGCATTGTTGCCCAAACACTAAACCCTTCACGTCCATAGTCACACATATACTTACGTCAAACCGAATTGTTGTTCCTAAGGATCGCTGACAAATTATTTCAAAACTTGTCACTGATTAATGAAATGAATACTATTTTTATTGAAACGGCCGAGTGGCTGATGATGGAAGGATTGGGATCAATGGATGATATTTCTCTGACATTCTGATATGCTGTTACAATACATAATTGACAACACCGAGACTTGAGATGATAATTCAACAGTGAAAACTACAAAATATTGAAATATAACCTTCGTTTTATCGGTGTGCTATCTATACAAGGTGTTAAAAATAAAAAACAATGTAATCCAGAAGTATTAAATATTTTTCTGAATGAGTTTCGTTACCGTGTCATTCGCAAAATATGAAATGATGATAAAATATGAAAGTCCCACATTAATTTGCGTTTCTTGGATATCACTTCAATGAAATCTGAACCAAGATTCAGGGCAATTCACTGAGCCGGAATTATGACTTTGAATTCGATGTTTTCATTTTGAACTTGAACAAATCTCATAAATATAAATTTTTTTAAGGACAAAACACAAGCACTACAGAGCGGTGCCTGTGCAAAAGTGGATTTGAATTGCTGGAGATTAAATCCATTTGGAAAAACTTTTCCAAGAAGTGAAACTATATATAAAAGAGGGACAAATCCCCAACCTTTTTTTGATGTTCCAGACTATCAAGGTTGCAAGTAATGTTTGCGTCTCCAATCAGGCGGATGGCTCTTTTCTAAATAGAATCCAATAGCTTCAGGGTATGCTTGGGGGCAGTTTTCTGGTTCTGAACAGTGTTCTAAACTTTGGAGAAGCAGCCTTTGCAATCCAGCGACATGATTGTGCGCTAAGACATATTGGTGTCTATTTCAACCCCCAACAAACTTATCGAAGCAGAAAGCGGAATCACTTCTAGATCCTCATTAATATATGCAACATCTTCCTGCCGGGAAGATGTGCATCCGCAGCTGATGTCCTGGAGCCCAAATGGAATGACGGAACAAATGTGCTGTCGTCAGCAAAGCAATATATTGGATCCTTGTTTTTTTCCAATAAGTCGTTGATATACAATAAAAAGGAAGTTGGAGACAATATGGATCCCTGGGGAACACCAGCGTTGATGGTAAAAGCATTCGAAAGATATCCATCGACGGCCACTTACAGGGAATCTGGAGAGTTATACACAAAAATGATTCGACAAGCCATAGCATCGAAGTTTAGCCAGTAAGCCATCATGCCACATACGGTCAAATGTCTCAAAAATATCAAGCGCAACAGCTCTTGAGTCTACACGTTTCTCGATTGCGTTATTGCTAATATGGGTGACATACGATAAAAGGTCGTCTGTTGATCTTTGTTTCCAAAAGCCATATTGATGATCGCTTAAGATGTTGAAGCCTTCCAAATATTCAAGGATATGGTGGTTTATGGCTTTCTCCATGATTTTTTCATTTGACTGATAGCAATGCGACTGGTTTATAGCTATCTTCCAACAACAAGGAAAAATCCCGTCTTCTAAAAGCAGGTTGGAAACTCTGCAAAATACTGATGAGAATTCATTTGCGCGCTTTTTAGGTACGATGACGGGCACTTTATCAGGACCTGGTCAAAATTTGCCTGACTAGACGTTGTTGAAAAGTTATTTCCGGCATTGTGAATTCTATTATGGGAATAGTGGGTGGTGCCTTTTCAAGAAAATAGACTATGGAGTGGACGCGAATTGTTCAGCTGGTATTTGATTTTTCTATGGATGTTGTTGCAATTGAACCATCCGCTTGTGTTAGTGGTTCAATTGTGTATTTTGTAAAATTTTGATTAACAACTTCACCTACTGACCAGAAGGATCTAGACCCGTCTGGATTGGCAACAGTTTATCCCTAATTCTCTGATTGTGAAGTTCTTTGCTTTCATTTATCCCAAGTTTGCAGCTGTTGTGACCATCAACAAACCTAGTTCGGTTATCGGCACTGGAATTTTTGCACCACTGCCTGTAGGCGAGATTTTTGGAGGCGATAGCTTACTCGCAATTTTTATTGAACCAAGGTTTGCCGTTAGAAGGTCGTTTCATTGAAAAAGGAATATATGCATCCATGAATGATAGAATAACTTCCGTAACTTCAGAAGCACAAGTTGATGGATCATTAGTGCTGAAACAAACACGTAGCCAGGAAAAATTTCGGAAATGGTCCTGAAGATCCTTCCACCCAGCAGATCTGTATTGCCAAACTTTGCGCGCTTTAGATTGTTCCCAATATTTATCGGTAATTCACTCAACACTGAAATGAGTAAATTTCAGGATTGGTTGTTAGGTATAAATCCAGAAGACTAGCATATTATTTTCCATCATGGTCGGGAATCCTGATTGGCTCATTTATAAGCTGAGTAAGTCCACTGTTTATTGCAAAAGTCTCAGCTTTGCGACTTCGTTCATCGTTAATATTTGAAAATTTGAGCCATTCGATTTTGTGGACATTGTCATCGAATATAGAAATTTTGGCACTGTTTGAAATTTCAGGAAATTAGTAGTATAGCAACTACCAATTCATCAAATTGAGGCGTTTATATCAAATTTGCCTGTCGATCTTGAGAAAATATATTAGCTTCTTTTCTATATGAAATTTTCTACAAAAAACAGTCTGGTTTCAAAGAAGTCAAAGCAAGATGCAATAGTACCGAAACCACATATTTTTATCATTTCTTTCTTGGAAATTCCGACTTCAAGACTTGAAATGTCGACTTAGATCTCGAACTTACCACTTTAACTCGACTTCACTCTTCAATCTCAAAATTTTGACTTCAATATCAAAATTTCGACTTTAAATTTTCAAAATTATGACATTGAAGTCGTAATTTCGAGGTTAAAGTCGTAATTTCGAGTTGAAAGTCAACATTTCGAAATTAAAGGTTGAGACGATTTTGGCCAGTTATGCTTTTTGCTGAAGTTTCAATATATTTATTAGCCTACTGAAAGACTTTCAGCCGTTGAAACTATCACTGGGATGGTACAAAAAAGGTTAATAACAGTGCATAGGTTCAAAATATGAGCTGGAGGTTTTTCTCATGTAATGACTTCAAAAGCTTCAACGGGTCCTTTTCTAACTGAAATACTGTAGCACAGACATTCTTCATGTGAAGATTTTCTTCAAACAAGCCTTCTGGATTAGTGAACTCTGAATGGTAATGTTGAATGAAATTGGCAGTTTTAAGTTACAATTAGTTCTTCGTTGTCTAGATCTATGAAAATTGAAACTGGAGCAAACAGGTTACAATTTTTTCCAGCTTGCAAATCCGGTTTTCAAATCTGCCATGATGAAATACAAAACAGGAAATACAACAAAAGATTTGAAATCCTGTGCAGCTTGTTGTTGAATTTGCTCGGGCGTATTTTCGATGAAACTGAATTTACTATTGATAGAGAACTCTGGTACGATGCTCTGGTGATGTCAGGATGCCTTTGAAATATTCATTGTACCTCTTCAGCGCCAAAACAGTATTTTTGGTGACAGGAGTCGATGTATACAAGTCATTATTTTTTATGAGCGAAGGATAATGTTTGACAATCGATCGTACAGCTTGAAGTATTTCACTCCATCGAGTTCCGTGAAGGCTTTTTAATAACAAAAAGATGAACTGCCTCAACAATTCAACAACCAGGACAACAATCAGTTGAGAGACTGTGTTCCAAAGGAAGATAGAATAGAATAGAATAGAATAGAATAGAATAGAATAGAATAGAATAGAATAGAATAGAATAGAATAGAATAGAATAGAATAGAATAGAATGGAACGGAACGGAACGGAACGGAACGGAACGGAACGGAATGGAATAGAATAGAATAGAATAGAATAGAATGGAATAGAATAGAATAGAATAGAATAGAATAGAATGGAATAGAATATAATTTTATTTCCTGGAGACAGTACATACTGTGTGGAAAAAGTCAAAAAAGGGTTTAATACAAAATGCATATACCAGCAACAGACGAATGGCAAACACCTCATAAGAACATAAAAACAATTATAATTAACAGATAGTTATACATGATAATAAACATGTTCAATCTTCCTCTTGAAGATGATCACTTGGTGAATGAAACACGTGTTAAGCTGTTGAATTAACGGTTTGGTGTTAGGAAAAACTCCAGTAATATTCATTACTACACCAAAGGTTCCAAACAGTGCATCACAAGTAGATAATTGAAAGCAAATTTTGCACCAGAGAATTTTTTAGTTTTCATTCGAAAATGAATATAATACTGCTATTTTTTATGTTTCTTGGAATCGATTTGAATAGTTTTGGAGCCCTTAAGTTCGGGACATTTTGAGTTATTCTATGTTTTGTTAAAGGACTATAAAGTTATTTTTATGTCTAGTGTTATGGGTACTTATGTTTAGAATCAATCTGGGGAAATATATGTACATATATATACACGATTTTAAAATATGAAGTGAGGTCTTTGAATGTGTTTCTGCAGGATATTCGAGAGATCAAACCCTACATCAGAGGATATCGGAGAAAATAAGCAGAACTGATTCCAAGTACAACATCAGAACCTACCTCAAATCCGGTTAAACTATCAAACAAATCAGGATAGCAAACCATGTTTGGAACCATCAACACAACATCGAGTGTTCACAAGCTGAGATCTTACACAGAGAGGAACATTGGTTTAGGAGAAAATTCAAGGAAGCCGCATACATGTTGACCAACAACGCCAAGCCAGTGTAGAAATACGCAACATATGGAAACCCATCATCTAGCGAAAAATGGCCAACTCCCGCCAGACGG
>WOGO01007609.1:0-11062 GCA_015342085.1 Leptinotarsa defecta
GAAAGCTCCACCGTTTGTTAAAAAAAAAGGAAAACAAATTTTGTTGAATACTTGTAACGAAGGTATCGCTGAAAATCAAATCATGTCTGATGAAGCAGGTACAGAGGAAAAGACCTTTGATGTTGGAATTCAAGTTAATGAACAGGTTTTTCGAAGATCCAAAGCTAAACAGACCGTAAATATTATATACCACCGAAAAAAAAAATCGTTCTAAAGAAATAGAAAATACAGAAAGTATTGGAAAAAGTTACTACCAAGTTCCCCCGAGGACAGTGAGAGTTTCAGTACATCAGACATGACATCTCTTAATACCTCATCAGATTATACTTTTTCTGGAATATTAGTTGAAAACTCGAATTCAAAAAACAATATTGAGTGAAGATCTATTCACGTCATAGAGAAAAATCCTAAATTATGTCTTGGAATTCCAAGGTACTCTATATTTATTATAGAACTTTTGTCTGAAAAATGCCAGTTACCCAGAATTGATATATACAATACTTTGAAGAAAATCAAATTGAATTGACGATAGCAGCGATTCATAATCTCCAACTACAAGCCCGGTTGCCACCGCTCGAAGCTTGTTTGCCTGGTGTGACGTCAGGATGTACCGCGGGCGATCTCACATTTTCAATTGCTCTTGTTCAATTGTTAATTTAGAGGGATACTTGGGGGATGATTCACTTTCATAATATATAATTTTTAATAAAAAAATAAATTAGTCTGATTGAGCCCATTCACAACAGTGATATACTAATCAATCGAATGCTACTCATCGCTTCGAGGTTCAACTCGATGCACCTCTAACGACATTTTCCAGAGGGTTTTGAGAACTACAGTTCTCAATACCGTCTTCCCAGATGAATATGGTTACGGCAATCAAAATCCTACGTTAATTGCATACTTACTACGTGTGCATCTCCATAGAAAAATCGATTATGAAAAATATGCAATTGATATACAGTTTGTAAAAGCCATTTGGAATAAATTCATTATTTCGGTTACTGTACATATTGAAAAAATCGAAACAAGTCGAATATAAATTATAATTTGACATTCTTCAACGTAAAAGTGCCACCCCTACCTTCAACCCCTTTCGAATGACAGGTACAACCCCCAATTTTTTAAATGGGAAGTATAGATTTGTGATATGTCGTTTCAAAGGATTCTTCGTTCTTCATTCAAAAATGTTATCGTTTTCAAGTTTATTGCAAAAATTAAGATAAAATAAATCAAAAGTCATGTGGTTACCCAAATTCGATAAAATACACTCAAAAACTTAAATATAATGCATAAAGTAATGAAATATAGAATTCGAAAGAGAACTGTGGATATTAACGAAGTAGATGTTCAAAATATTCACCCTGAACGTCTTGGAAACATCCTAATCTCAAATAAAACTGTCTTCTAACATTATTTAACATATCAGGTGGGAACTAATAACGCTCGCGTTATTAGTTCTCTTAAGTCATTCAGATGTGAAGGTTCAGTTTTGTATACATTGGTCTTTACATATTTCCATAAAAATAAATCTAATGATGAAAGATCAGGTTATTGCGCTGGCCATTTAATCGATCCTCGCCTCCCTATCCAACGATTGAGAAATATTGAATCGAGGTATTGTCGGACATTAACTTGGTAATGTGGTGGTGCTTCATCATGCTGAAACCATATCGTATTCACTGGAACTTGAGGGTTTCCTGGATTAAAATATAAATTTGTTAATTTGTTAATGTAGTGCTAAATAATTATCGCCCTCAATGAAAAAAGGACCAATGATATGGTTTCCTACAATCCCTGCCCAAAAATTAACCTTTTGCGGGTATTGCGTGTGCTCTCTCTCATCCCGTGAGGCAATTTTGCCGATTAGCATGACCGTTAAGAGACAAAGTACACTAATCAGAAAACATAACTTTTTCTAATTGGGTGAAATTATTATCCATGTCCATCATTTGCTAACAAAAATAATTTCTTCTATCAAAATCGTCTTCCGTGAGCTCCTGAGTAGGTATCATTTTACGATATATAGGAATGCATTTTATTTTTTTTTAATATGTTTACTATCGATGTATGGGTAACATTGAATGTAGTGGAAGGTTGTCTACTTGATGTGTGTGGGTTTTCCTCAAATTCATGCATCGCATCTATTTTGAGTTTATCACTTATTGAATTGGCAGCATGCTTTTTTTTTAACCAATCTGCATCTCTAATTTGCTTACCATTTCTTGAGATATTGGCCGTAAATTAGGAAATTTCTCATGAAATAGGCGAGCTACATCCTGTTGTGTTCGGATTTCATCTCTGTAGCCAATCATTTGTAAAACTGTTATTTTATGCATTTCCGTTAGTGTAACCATTTGTCAGACTTGAAGTTAAGGAACTTCCAACTTGATTTGAAATACTGACAACTAATATTGTAACATACCAAACAAGTTGACAAAACGTTTTAAATCAACGTTGCCACAGAAAGTATTTAGTTTTTTAAAGAATATCATCTAAAAATAACATTGCTACATGGAATAAGTTTTGAGTATATTGCAATAAATTTTGAGTGTATTTTATGGGATTTTTATGTATTTTATCTTACTTGTTGCGATAAACTTGAAAGCGTTAACATTTTCGAAAAGAGAATGAATAGACCTTTCAAACGATATATCACAAACTTATATTTCCCTGTTGTATCTGTCATTCGACGGGGGTTGAAGCATTTTTCTGTTGAAGTATGTCAAATTATAATTCAACTTTGACGTGTTTAGGGATTTTATTAAAATATGTATCGTAACCGAAATAATGAATTAATTCCATTTGGCTCTTACACACTGTATAATCTGAAACTCATTCAATCATGAAATCTCATTCGTCCTGATAAGTATTCAAATAATTTCAATTGGTTCTGTAAGAAAACTGTTAAAAAGATTGGGCTGTTTTTCATGCGGTTCATCAAGACAGATTTGTAAAACTTCAGTTTCTACTCGGGATGATGTTACAGGTATTTGTACAATACACTTCAGTATTTCACTGACATTCGTGAAACGAATTCACTAAAACTTTCTCTGGATTTTATGGTCATTATATGAACATGAAAATTTGAGGCATTCGAAAAAGCCTGAATGTGTGTAGACCCACTGTGAAATGCAAATGTGCTTGTCATCCAGTTGAAAAAATAAAACATACTCATCGTCGTCCATTTGTATTTATCCGAAATCGAATTGTTCATTCGAATTCAAATAAGCGCTCTATGTGAAAGTGGGCTCAATAATCCGTCCGCTCAAAAAATAACAAATTTTTCAGAGAACTCTTCGAACAATGAACTGTTTTTATTCGGTAGGCCGTTTCGCCAAGTACATTCCGAAACATAATGGATTGAAAAAAAATATTTATTTTAATCTGTGTAATATACGAGTAGGCCCTCGAACTTCCAACTGCTATATTTCTACCACGAACATTTTTAATTGAAAAATAATCTGTGCTGTTTTCACAACATTGCAGTATTACTTTCAGATCCTTTCGATTCAGATTGATTTGATTTGTGAAATTTTATAAAATATGGAAACAGCACGTTTTTGTTATTAACAGAAAAACAATACTTCCGATAATGGAATATTGAAATATATTTGGATCACTCATATATAACCACATCCAACCAGGCCATATTGATTCGAGATAGAAATGAATCGAATCTCTATGATAATATTTCATAACATAATTCATGAGAATCCTGAATGATAGTTTTTTTTTCAATTATACTCGAACCAACCAAAAATTGTGGATCATAGACATCAGCTTTTCTATGACTATTGAGAAAAGCGTGAATTATGTTACCGTTTCTGGTTGTAAAAATAGGAAAAATTTGGTAAAGTCGACGCCAACTGAAATGAGTCAGCGCAGAAACGTAAAATCGTTTTGTGTTAAACGACTTCGCCCACTTAAATCATATTTCGCCAATGTACTATTGATATAACTTGTTTGACCAATAGCTTTTTTCTGGGATGGTTCAATTTGGTTTCAAATGCGCATCAAAAGCTCATCTTAGTTGGCGCCTACTATTTGATATAGGAAACAAAAGTGCAGCCTGATATGATGAAAGTTCTGCGAGGATTATTTTGAATTTATTTGTCGGGGCTCCAGAAACTTTAGTGGCTCTAATCAATTTTCCATTTAATACTGAAGTGAATTCACCTTCCCCGTAAACATCAAGCATCAAAAGGCTGACTTTCCACCGCAGTAGGTCAGATGTCAATTTTGCTGAAATGCTCAGCAGCAGGTTGAGGTCCGCTCAGGGATGAGTGGGAGTGGAGATTCTAGCTCCTGCACACAGTAACCATGTGGGAAAGATTCTTTCTCATGGCACTCAACCCAGGGGATTTTCCTTTATGTAGGGGATTTGAATGATACCTCTAATCCTATTTTTCTGATACCAACCATAGCGAAAATCACTAAGAAATTGGTCAAGAAACGACTGAATGAATTCTTGAATTTGCTCAGTATCATGAAGTAACAACCAATTCGAGTTTCAGGCTGAAAAATGTACTCGTAATGCAATGTTTTTATTATTTATAATAACTTCGTTCCAAGACATCTGATTTTGTTGATCATGATATAACAGTAACTTTCACAGGACGTGAACAAATGTTTAAAACAAAGTAAGTCCCACGGAGGAGGGCAATCGAAAATGGTGTACCACAAAATTCTGTGTTGGATCCAAATTTATTTTTATTTTACGTACCAAAATGATTCGTTGGCAATTGATGAGTCTGGAGGCTTTACGCTTTTCATGGATGATACCACCATTTTATAGAAAGAGAAAAACATAATTGAGTTGCATAGAATAATGTTTTCCGACTTGGACAAAATGAAAAAGTGGTGTGACGCTAATTTGCTGTCCCTGGATGTCAAAAAATCTAATGTAATTTAATTCAAATGCTGGCTTGTGAGGCTTCCCGTGTAAAATAAATTAAACCCAAAGTTCCTGGATGTATCCATCGATGATAGGCTGAAATTCGATGAACACCTTAGGCAGCTAAGGAATAAGTTATCCTCCAGATGTTATGAAGTGAGACATAAGGTCGGCTAATTTGTCTAACAAGTTTTTTGGAAGGATCGTTAAAAATGTTATTTTATCTAGACCTAAATATTGTCTACAAGAATTTTTCAATGACTCTTCAGTGGATTTCATTTTGTTTCATGTATTATTTGCATATTGAAAGGTTTATTCACCTGCGTTGTATATTGTTCATTTCATCTGCAACGTTAAGTTATCGTAACACTTGATAGTTTTTATTTCATAACTGATTTGTATTTTGAAATTTTGTATCTCGCATTGTCAGTAAGCTTCTATTATGACAATCTCTGTATACTAATATAAATGTGAAAGTTAAATTGGATACTTTTTTACAATGCACATTTTAGAATATCTGTCAAATTCTTATGAAAATTGATACAATTGTCGTTTTGAGTATTTAATATAGATAAACTTTGTCTTTTTCATCAAGTAACTTGGACGAATCATTTGAAATCCATTACGATAAGAATAAATATTACTGGAGTTTTTTCCCCACACCAAGTCGTTATTTTTAACACCTCGACACGTGTTTCGGTCACCAAGTTATCCTCATTGAAGATGATCACTTGGTGATCAAAACACGTGTCGAGGTGTTAAAAATAACGAATTGGTGTGGGGAAAAAACTCCAGTAATATTCATTACTACACCAAAGGTTCCAAACAGTGCATCATAAGTACGATAAGAATAATTTCACACAACGTTGTGGCTCCGTCGCCAAAAAAGCGACCCGAACGCGGGCAGACTCGTGATATCAGACGTCGTTGACGGTTGTGTTAGTTTTGCGAATTTATTCATAGGTAACACTAAGTTACTGCTCTCATATTAACATACAGCCGAAACTACTAAACTTAGAATCTTGAAATAAGCAAGTAGGTTCTTTGTATAGCGTGAATAAGCATCAAGAAAGGGAGTCACGGATGTCCACCCCCAAGGAGGAAAAATAGGGGTTCAAAAATTGTATTGAAATTCGCCAATTTTGAAATTGGAAACCTGAAGTTTTGGGTTGATAAAAAATATTGTAACTATTTGTTTAAAATGATATGTCACGAAATGTAATGGTTCATTACACATCACACTTGTGTTCAATTATTTTTTTCAATTATAAGTGCGCCTTGAAAATGTACCCAATGAGATAGCTTCATGTCATAGAGTTGTTGAATCTACGGTTGTTTTTTCAACTGGTCAATATTTCCACTACTTGAAATTAAATCAAATAAAAGGAAATATTTTTGAAGACTTTTTGAGTAGTTTCCTCCACAAATGAATCCCATTTTGAAATATTTCAGTTACAAGTACTCGCAAGAAATGCTTATTACTTCATTTTTATTACTAATGACTATCTTTCTTGCTCATCAAATAATATAGTATTATACGGAAGAGCAGAAGGGTCACTTATTTTTATTATTTTTTTCTTGGAAATAAGGGCTCTGAATTTCGACTTCGATTGTGAAATTTCGACTTCAAACTTGGAATTACAATTTTTAACTCGAAATTACGACTTTATAAACTTGAAACACAACTCGAATGTATTTTAAGGATAAGCCCAAGTAAGTAAGAGTGATGTCGTCAAAATTTCTAGATTGAAGTTGAAATTCCAAGATTGAAGTCGAAATTTCAAGTTTGAAGTCGCAATTTGTTTATTTGAGCCGAATTTTTTCAAGTCAGAGTCGTGGATTCGAATTTAAAATCGAAATTTCGAAATAAAAGTTGAAATTTTGAGTTTTGAAAGTCTTAGTTTCCAAGAAATAAATAATACAGTGTTCCAGTATAATTAGCTAACAATATAAGCTATTTATTGAAACGTAAAATTGTCTATCAATATCTCGGAACAAAATAAAATCATGATAGTGATGCAATGGGGTAAAGCATATTTTGTCAAATTCTGAATTTTGTTGATCAATATTAGTAAAAAAATAATGTTTTTGGAAAAATATTCGATAAGAAATCAAAAATAAATCACAGATGGCCTTTGGAAAAATTCGCAACAGTTTTCTGATAGTTGATTTGTTTCTTCACTATCTAACGAAGTTATTTCTATCCAGATATTAGTTAAGTATGTGATCCCTATAATTTGAAATTATTTATGTTGCACTGTTCTCCAACAAAAAAATATAAAAAATAATGTTTATTTCGATGGTTTGGAAGAAATACAACATATTCAGTAAATACCTCATGAATGAAAGAATTGGATGAAAAAAAATGGATTTAAAAATCTGTTTAAAATCTGTTTTTCCGTTAATCAGCTGTCGCCCCCATACGAACGACAACTGTCAGAAATTGAGAAACTTGTGCTAGCTAAGGACTAACGAGGTCTTACCTTTCAACGTGTGATTCATAACACGCATTCCTAAACCGCAAAAGTCGAAACATGTGCGAGAATAATGAGGTCCCACCTTTAGATGTACAATTTTCAGCGTGTATGAATTATATATGTTCAATCATAAACTTACCAAAAACAATTGGAGATATTAGAAGCGGTCCGTTCAAATGCCTCGCACAGTACATTGAAAGTATTTATCATAAACATTATCACTTATGAGACTTTGAGAAATGTACAATTTCAAAAATCCAAAAAAAAATAAAATTTTCATATATAATTCATGATTCACATCAAAGGAAATTTCTGTTTAAAATGTCATCGTTTCAACTTTCCCGCATTATATCTATGTCCATATTTTTCCGCTTTTACGATACACAAATGAATATTGTTAATTAAATTATTAACGATTCTCATGAGCATATAAACAAGCTATTGCAATAAATGTCGAAGGTTCCATGTTCCGGTCCACTTTGTTTAAATCATTGATTTATAATTCGTTTTTGTTTAGAGCGTGTTATACTAAATTTCTCTCGATTATGAATTTCAAATAAAACGTATTTGTTGATAGCAGATACACATCGTTCCGGTACACTGTTATTTGTAATGAATCAAGTAATTATAACACTTTCATTATTTATGAGCGCTAACAGTGTGATATTTATCAACATGCTGACAGTATTTATTTTTTGATTTATGTTACTTCCTGTACAACCAGTGTAAAAAATGAATAACAATTAAAATCTTGTCAAAATTACCATGCCTAAACTTCAATTATTCCTGTCCTTCAGAAATGTTTAAGTTTTGTTATTTGTTATTTTTGAATTCACGTAGAACCTGAAGTTTGTCTCTTTTACAGCTGGATGAATTTTGCTATGACAAAATGGTTAAGTCTTTCACGGCCGAGGTTTTCAGTTTTCTTTTAGGAAGAAATTTCAAAAAAATCGATGGCCTTTGAACACTAAAATTAGTGTCACTGAATTTTACTATTCCATTGTTCTTCATTATCAGTCTATGAAGGGTGAGAATATCAAAGAAAGTTCAACAAACTAATTATTCCTCCGCAAAAAATCACTTTCATACATTTTGATGCGCATTCAGATGTTTCAACGAAGAAGACAGAAATATTTCTCTTTGCCGAAGTTATATCCTTTTAGTGATATTCTTCTCGAAGTATAATAATGATGAAAAAGTTCAAGACATCCTCCACACAGTTATACAGTTATTGAATGAACTAAAGTTGAGACAATGAAAGAATATTCATTCGTCATCAATATGTCCATTCGTCGACATAGTAATGAAAACCAAACGATGTGGCCACTGTTCTGACTAACACGTTCTTCCACTATACAGTTCCAACGAAAACTTGACCCCCCTGTACACGTCAATTTTTATTTTTAAGGAGACTTATTCTGATATAGAAATCATACCCGAAACTTCACCCCCCTGCGGTCAGCAACTACCCCCCTTTTTTTTCAATGGCATAGGAGTCGAGTGATACATCAGTTGAAAGGAGTTTTGTCCCTCTATTACTTCTGTAATTTTTTTCGAAATAGGTTTATTCATTATTGAGAAATTACACGTTGAACGTTTTAAGAAAAAACAAATAATTTGCTGTCGCTCATTTTATTGAGGAAATCAACAAAAGTAATACCAATGGTAAAACAATCAACTAGTCCAAGATCCCAGATTCCCGAGACCTGAAATCTTGTCTTGTTAAGAGGAATGCATACCCATTAGCTTGAAAGTGGAGCCATTTCTCAGTTATCGCGAAGTACAGGTATATAAAAACTTTACTCGCCTACGTTAAAGTAGAAACGCTAATATTCAAATATTTTTTCAAGACTATTATTCAAAATCAAAATTCATTACTGCCAGACACTTTCGGTGGGCCATTACTTCTGCCAGACGTCTTGAAAGTTATGAAAAACTACGTTATAGTAGCAAACCTGAATTTTATATATATTATCTTGGGTACTATTTGAAGACCCTTTGTATACGGCCAAACCAATCCGAAGGGCCAATCATCCCACCAAACACCTTAAAATATTTGGAATAATTAGGAAGATGAGGAATATAATTTTTGGTATTATTTCAAGAATAGAATTGTAAAATATCAAATGTTTTTTTTAATTTTTTTTCAATGTTCAGATATTCACAAATTATAAAAAAAATATTTATTATATTCCAAATTATTCATCTTCATTGTCATCATTGTCTGAGTTCTTACTTCCCTCATCAAATCCACATCAAATCAAATATTTAATTCATCTTCAAGATCATCTTCATTGATAC
Source organism: Leptinotarsa defecta (assembly GCA_015342085.1). NCBI lineage: Eukaryota > Metazoa > Arthropoda > Insecta > Coleoptera > Chrysomelidae > Leptinotarsa > Leptinotarsa defecta. The sequence goes on from WOGO01007609.1 coordinate 9,676, forward strand.
TTAACTTCTCTGTAAAAATAAATAATTTAATGTTGTTGTGAATAGCTACAAGTATATTGAAATAATTTAAAGTGAAAGTAAAATACCTAATTCGTTTTCAAGTGACTTGGTCACATAACTTGGCAATTGGTCTCCATCAAACCAGTTAAAATCATACTGGATATCTTTCAAAATCCACCTATTATTTTCAGGTCTTAAATTACTGGGATGCTTCATATGAGCATTGCTCCAGACACTTGTAATATAATTTGCTCGTCTAAACTGTTGAAGTAATTCAGTTTAACATGGTGGTAAATTACTTGCGTCAAAATTTCTTACATTTTGCTGGTGGAATTCTTCATTTACATTGGCAACTATATATGTATTTATGAAAAGCTGCAGCCGCGCAGCATCTAGATAATTTATTCCGGAGACATTATATAACTCGCAGATGAATTTTTGTATTACATCAAATATATTTTGTTTCTAATGATTCAAGATCGCCAAATATAAGGAACGTTTGCTGATATTCAGGAGATTTTTTTGAGTATTTTGAAAGGTCTTTGCTTGCCTTTCTTAAAGAAAGCAGGATTATAGTCACATCCTGTGAAAGCATGAAAGCCTATTAAGCTTCTACATACAGACGACCCCAAATTGCCGTGGATTTGGGAAAAATCTACATATCTTTGATTGTTTCCGGTGCCTGTGAGTACCACAACATGAGAATTATCGTCTTCAAATAACTCCACAGGCAAAACATCTGTATGCTTTAGGTTATGTTCCTTTCTAGGTATTACATTTTTTTAGCACTTTCAACAGTTCAATGGAGTAGCCATTATATCTTCTACTCCAATAATTACTCCAATAATTTTTGAATGTTTATGCCAGTAGCTCGCGTTCTCAACGTTACAGCATCTGCACGATCATATACTAAATAGAGAACACGTTTGGAGCAATGTAATGCTCTCACACGCATAATGCCCTCACGCCCACACTCACAGGTAAAGTTTCATGGCGTCTGGGGAGATGATTAGCCCTTCGGATTGGTCTGGCCGCATACAGAGGCTCTTAAAATAGTACCTAAGATAATATACAGTGTGACCCATTTTTAATGGAAACACCCCCCTTAAATTTGAAGTTGTAAACCGATTTTAATAATTTTTTTTTGAAATGTCAAGTACTAAAAGGTCTACTTTGGGACAAAATTTGAAATGTTTATTGAAGTTTCAGGGCATACCTACTACGATATTTTTTCTTAGTCGAAAATCGGGATTTTTTATTTGCGATTTTTTTATTCAAAAAATCACTACCCCACTGGATTCAGAGTGCCTCTAAACAGGTGTGACCAAAATTTCATGAAAAAATATTCATTATTAACAAAGTTATGATAACTCAAAAATTCGAAAAC
>WOGO01007610.1:0-11061 GCA_015342085.1 Leptinotarsa defecta
GTGTTTTTAAATAGTTTATTTAGTGAAAAAGAAGGCTGAAAAGTTGCCCTTTTCTGAACTTTGAAGGGCCGTAACTTTTTAAATAAGGGAGAGCGCCGCTTTTTTCTTTCGGATCTACGCATCAAAATACGTAAGTACAATCAAAAATTTTTTCAAAATCGCCGGGTGTCCACATAACGAAAATTTACCAACCAAAATTCTCAACTGAAATTATGTGTATATGTTTCGATAATAATGATGAGTTTTTATAAAAGATGAATAATTGAATCAACGTTTATGTGTTTTTTTGGACAGAAAAATATTTTTTGGTCAGAAAAATATTTATAATGCGTGAATGTTTCTTTTAGGCAGTAAAGTTCGAGGTGTACTGAGTTGAACCTCAAAATGATGAACATGTACCATGTGCCAAGTTACTTGAACACCTCACGTGAAAGTATCTATAGAAGAGAGACAAATCTCCAACATTTCTCCAATGTTCCAGACTGTCAAGGTTGCAAGTGATGTTCGCGTCTCCAATCAGGCGGATGTCTCTTTTCTGGATGGAATTCAGCTTTATAAAGCATCAAAGTTGCTGAGGTGTGTACAGTTTTCTGGTTCGGAACAGTGTTCCAAACTTTTGAGAAACAGTCGTAGAAGAAGAAAATGTGGTCAAATCTCCTGAAATCTGAAGACGAATAAAGCTTTACCAGACAAGTTCAATTATTGAAAAAAACTATGACTAAAATTATGTGTCTGGAAGAGAGCCATTGTGAAGGTTCTGCCTGAAAGACAAAGTCCAACGGAATTTCAATAATTGTCAAAAATCCTGAAGAGAACTATGGAGACTCAAATTAACAACCATCTTTTGAATTTGTCTCTGTTGTTTTTTGTTCAATCGGGATTTCGGAAAGGGCATAGCTGTTCAACAGCTCTTCCACATGTTGCGGATGACGTGATGAAAACAAATGTACGGTGTTAGTCCTACTAGATTTCATCCAGGCGTTCGATACTATCAATCATATTTTTTTGTTAGCTATTTTGGATTATACTGGTTTTTCTGCCAACGCTTTGGCATTATTGAAACTTGTACTCGCACAGCTCAGATACCTATATCTCAAATCAGGGGCACCTCAAGGATCCCTATTCGGCCCTTTATAGTTCTCCATATATACTTCTCACTCAGTTTAGGCTCTTCACACTTATCAGTTGCATTTATACACTGATGATAGTAATGATCTTTGGTCCAAGATTTCACCGTTTCACTGCAAATATCTGCATTCGGAGTGAACCACTAGATGTTGTTGAAAAAGCAAAAAACATTGATGAATTCTTGGATGTGGATCTGAGATTTGAAAAATGTATAAACTCTTACAACGCGCCTACTCTGCACTGAAAATCAGTTATAGTAACCGACATATTCTGCCTTAGCCTTATGATGTGAGAAAGTCCTTTTGTGAATCTTTGGTGCTTTCAGTTTTCAACTACGCGGATATTCTTTATGGCCCATGTTCAACGACTCAATACAAAAATAAGATTCAAAAAGTTCTGAAGCTTCAAGAAATTGAGCGGTTGAACATAGAGAAAAGAACGTTATTCCACGCTGTCTCTTTTTTCCATAAAATAATTGTAACAAAAAAACCCTTATATCTTCATAGGAAAATTACAAATTGTACAGACATACACAACTTGAATATTCGATATAAATATTGTAACGAATCTGAAGTCGACCCTGATCGATAGTTCGGCCAGCGAACAAACACATGACATCTCCGCGAAAGAATGCAGTCGGCAACTGCCGGTAAAACTCTAGTCGAGTATCGAACCGACTACAGATTTCTAGAAAGAACCGTTACACTATATAAGCCCGGCTTCCCGACCCAAGAGGGCAGTTCAGAAAGTGAATCGAGCGGTTAAACAAGGAATTCAAATAGTGGAAATAAATAAAGCGTTGGTTGCTAAGTGTTGTAAATAAATTAGTTTGTGATAGTGAAATATTGTTGAAAATAAATTTGTTTAAGACAGTTGATTCTTTAATTTGTCACAATATACGCTTGCAATGCCAAAATTCAAAACAAAAGTGTTCAGACCATCTTTCAAGTACCAAATTTGTCACAATTCTGTTCCCAACTTCCTCATATAGTTGAATTTCACAAAATAATTTCAAAGCTTAATATAAAGACTATTTGTTCGACTGAAATGAAAGTAAATTATTGTTATCGTGTAAGGAAATGTTTAAACTAAACTCTTTGGGCAAGGTGTTAGTTCCTATTCATATTATAATATCATTATATATTACAATCACAGTTTTATTTTTGTTATTTTTTTCAGGGTTGTGCGGAAGAAATATTTTCCGTTAGCATAATAATCGTTGGCGACATTTTTAACGAATGCCGTCCCACTTAGTTTTTGTTGGCACTATCAGCGCTCCTAATGTATATTTTTCAACTAATTATAGAATGCCGTTTTTGTCTCTTTTTGCGTTCTAACTAACCGTTTCGAGAGTAAATATGAACACGTTCTTGTTTATCATTCTATCGACCGACTTCATAAGAAGTACACGGATTATCAATATTTATACTGCTTACAATAACATCGTCGCACTTTACAGCTGAAGATGTTGCAATATGCATACAAATCGATAAGATTTTCGAAACGAAATATTATAAATCGATTATTTAAAAGCGAGCAGAAGAAAGTGAAAACACTATCTTCTGGATGTTTTCTGATTTTTTGGGCAGTTTCAGAATAATTTTTTCGTTCATTTCAAAACAGTTGAAACTGCTAGTCAATTTTTCGACTCGGTTTCCCCAACGGTAGCTTACAATTATTGGTCCATGACACATTATGGAAAATTATTCAAGTTCTGTGGACAGTAATAATTGATAATCCAGTGATAGAAAACTAAACTGGTTGATATCTGTTAGGGAAGAACAACAGACCTCAAAAGGTGACAATTTCTATCGATCATTGGCATACGTTCCAAAACATCCGGTTCTTCCGCCATTCCATGCACCGTTTGTGATGGGTCAGTCTCCACCGGGGTTTTCAAATCCTCGTCCTAGATTAATGTAGGTCGACCTCTTCGGGACTCAACTTCGAATGTAAAATCTCCGGAACGAAATTTCGCAAACCAACGTTGAACTGTGCGTTCGTTAACAGTATGAATGCTAAATGCCTGGTTATTTTTTAGGGCTGTTTCGGCAGCGCTTTGGTTCAGTTTGAATCCGTAGAGAAAAATTGGTCGAAAATCGCCTAACGACATCATATAGTAATAATCAGTTGTCTAAGTAGAGTTATCAAATTAAACGTATGCATTTCTGTAGGAGCTTTCATGCAGGGTTTTAATATTTAGTCACAATCATACTTTAAAACTTGATTCAAGTGGTTCAATTTGATTAAGACTGCTACAGTTATTGAAATTGTGAGAAGATCAGGCCCTAAAAGGTACCTAATACGTATGATTCAAGAGTAATGGCATCTAGATGTTCCTTGGCTGTCAGTTTTATGGCTGTTGGAAAGAAGGGTTTGATCGCTGTAATTTTGTTTTGGTGGCATAACCTTTAATTTTTTTCATGGTATTTTTTATTTTTCCATTCACGTCATGAAACCTTTCGTTGTACTCGTCATAAATAAAAGGAGAACCATCCGGTAAATCTAGAGCAGAAGTAATCTGTTTTAAATGACCAGAACCAAATTGGGTCAAATTGGACCCTTTTAAAGAGAATCTCCTGTTTTCAAACTAGATAGATGAAAAATGATGGTTCCGTCTGAGGGTCAAATTTTATGATAAACTTAATGGTGAAAACCACATATCGAATCCTATCATCGTTTGTGAATTACGGCTTGTATTTCGAAAATGTGCATTTTCAAATCGTTGATGCAACTTTTTTCCTGTCAAAACTTTCTTGTTTCTATGAAAAAATTTCCAGAGCACTTTTTTACGAAGAATTCGATGGTGTAAAAAACTTATTTTTTCAAATGAGATATCAATAGTTATCGGTGGAATATTTTTTTATGCATATGCATATTCCTGCATATTTCAGTAGAGCTTAAAATTATCTTTCCAAAAATATAGCACACTTGATGTTTTGCTAGAGTCATTTTTTAAATACACAGCTTTTAGGTTTTTCCACGTAGACCTTAAAACGCACACTTTGATTAAATAGGCTTTGGACGACGTGGCGATAAAACAGAAAAAAATTGTTCAGGAGTAGCTATCAAATGTTGAGAAAGTTTTTCACAACAGTAATGTAAACGCATAGTTTCCATAAAACTGATAACAATTGCTACTATATTTACTACTTATGAATGAAACTTCAACTGTAATAATAATAATGATAAAGATAAAGAACAAACATTAACATATATTTCTTCAGAGAGGGTGTTCGAAATATCTACCAATTTCCCTTATACACAGGCGACACCTTTTCTGAACTTATTTTGACGAATTAATTAGTTCAATAATAATAATCAAAGCGCCTGACGTTCGCTTTTCTCAGGTCGAGTGGGCTAAAATCGGAAACTGATGGGTTCATCATGGCTTGCCAGGATGGTGTCTTCAACACCTCAGTCTACCGCAGTCGCCTGATGGGTATAGAGGTTCCTGACACAAGGTGCAGGGCCTGCCGCGAGGCGCCCGAGACCGCAATGCACTTGCTATCAGCATGTCCAGCATATGCGGTCTCGGCATATATCCATCGACATAACGCGGCCCTAAGAGTGCTATATTACCATCTACGGCACTCTTACGGTATTGACGAGACACCGGTGTTGCCCTACGCTCCGGGGGATATTGAATCCGTTGTGGGGAACGAGAAGTACCGAATTTATTGGAACTATTCGTTCCCCACCCTCAGGCTCATACAAGCTAATAAGCCTGATGTAGTCCTTCTCGACCACCAGTTTTCAGCTCCTGACGAGATGAATATTGTTAGAAAAGAGGAGGAAAAACGGATAAAGTATCGAGATTTTCTCTTCGAACTCCACAGACTCTATCCAGATCACTCTGTCAAGACGGTTGTTCTGATTATTGGAGTCCTTGGTGGAATGAGGTCTTCTCTACTCTCGAATCTTAAAATCATACCGGCTTGCCGCACTAAGGCAGAACTCTCAGCCGCACAGATGTAAAAGGCTGTCATTCTTGGCAAACTGCGCCTGCTCAGGGCACATGATTCTCAGAAACAATGATCACTTACCCCACGGCGTGGGGAGTGGTCATTGGTTGACAATGCTGGCGCGCCCTCCCGAATGTATCGGGGCTTCGGGGGATAGGGCGTGACCTACGGTGAAGAAAAAAATGAATAATAATAATAAAAATATATTAATAATAATAGTAATAATAATATAGGTTTGATAATAATAACGAACGTTTGTTTCATGTCATTTTGTGTTGGTGTTGTCTCGGAAGTTTGTCTATTGCAATGTTTTTTATTTTTTCAAATGTGTAAATAATATGTCTGATTTTAAAATAGTAATATCAACACAAAAAAACTATTTTTCAAGTCCTGAAGAATTAAATTAAATTCGAAACGTCTGCAAGAATACAATGTTTCTTAAAATAAAAATTATTCTGTTAGACAACCAGCCTTTCTTCAGAAAATTTATTCGATCACTAACTAGTTAACTGGTAAGTATTTTGTTCATTTCATTATTTTCTCGAAGTTAAAGGTTCTCACAATATAATTGTTTGATATCGAGAACATGAACTAATTTGAAAAGTTCATCACAGATGAAACGGTTCGATTTTTCCCAAAGATTATTTTGAGTATCCATTTTTGTGTGACCTTTTAGTAAGACAAATAGTTATTATATGCACCTCCCCAAGCTACAATTCCATATTTCAACTGAGATTCCACCAAGGCATAATATATTGTACTAAAACGGTTGATACTTATTATTTATTTACAAAGTTTAAATGTTGATAAAAGGCTTCTAGTTTTCTGAGTTGATTTATTTATTCGTATATTCCATCTTAAAAATCTATCTATTATAACCCATAAATATTTTATACTTACTATTCTGGAATTTTATTTGGAATTTTAATTGTAGGAAAGTAAAAGAACTCAGTTTTTTGCAAGCTGAATGGCAAGTAGTTCGTCTTCTCGAAATTTATTGTTAAAATCCGAGAGTCAAGCAATACTCTACCAAGTACACTTCCTTGTGAGACACCTAACTTTATTGTTCTATATTCACTCAACGAACTGAATTGTAAGATAGATAACTTTTCATCAAATGTAGACGAGCTCTCCTAATACCCATTTTTCCATTGAATCAAGTAGTTTCTCATGGCTCACCGTATTGAAGGCTTTAGCCAGATCTACGAAGAGAGAGCTACCGACTCCATTGCAACTTGAGTGACTGTTCTAAATCCGAACTGTATAGGAGATGAGATATTGAATTCATCCATAAAGCTGCTAATTCAATTTTTTTAGGGTTTCAAATATTTCAGCCAGACACGAGGTCATAGAACTGGGCCTATAATTTGAACATTCTTTAGCGCGGATGGGAATTTTTTAGATATTAATATTCGATTGGCGAGATAAGTCAATGGCCCGCGAATACTATCAAAACATAATTGCAAAGTTTTGGCCGTAATGCCCCACACCGGGTGAATACTTTTTTTCAGGTTGAGAACTATTTCTTCAATCTCATTTTCTGTACATTCATTAAAATGAATTCAGTTTGCAATATGATTACATTTTTTTTATAGTTCACAAGATGTTTTATTTTTTGGGTCAGTTTTTCTCCTAAATAGGTATACTAATCTACGAAGTCATTTGCCATCTTAATTGAATTAGTAGTAGTACTATGATTGTTAAGCTAACTCTATTTCCCTTATATTTACTTTTTTAATTTTTTGGATATGCTTTATTTGATGTTTCCCATAAATGTTTGGAACTTTTACTATTCTCACTGATTTTTTTTTCTCCTAATAGGAGGTTATGGTATGCTTTAGCAGGGTATTTACTTTATTTCTATAAATCTTGAATTGTTGTTGTAACTCAATGTTTTCCTTCGTCTTTTCTTATCTTATGAAACATTTCGTCCCATTTTTTGATTGATGTTATAAGACCGGATGTAATTCATTTCTTTCTTTTTTTGACAGACCTGTATGATATTTTTGTTTTGGAATTGTGTACACATCATGGAATCTTTTCAGTTAACATGTTTTTTGCGAAATAAAACTGATCCCAGATCACATTTGATATATCAAGTATTATATTATCATAAATAATAATTTGCTTAGCGTTTTCAGTCACATTTGAGATTATGTGGCTTTCCATTTTGAATTTCAATACTATCATGTAATGGTCAGTGATAGAAGTTTTTTGCATTACTGGTATTGTTTATCTATTTTTTTGTAAATAAAAGATCTATACATGACCCATAATTTCCTTGCACTCTTGTATTGCTATGTATTTGAGAAATATAACCTACTTCACTCAATGTATTAAGATATAATTGTGAGGGTTCATCCTCTCACAATATATTATTGTTCATGTATCCTAGGATTATATTCTAATATTTTTGGTTCAAATTTTGAGAGATGTAGTTTTCCAGATGTTCATTGAACCATAGTGGACATAATGGACAATAGTGGACATAATGATCGGCACCAATAAATTGTCCTGTGAGGGTTCATCCTCTGACAATATATTATTATTTATGTTTCCTAAGATTACATTCTGATAGTTTTGGTTCAAATTTTTAGAGATATAGTTTTTAAGATGTTAATTGAACCCTAGTGGACATAATGATAGGGACCCATAAATAGCGGTTAACGTTAATGACTGTTTATTCGTTTTTATAGTGAATTTGATAGCAGAAACCTTATGAATTTGCAGAATTTCATATTCGTATTTGAAATAACTTTTTATGTGAATTACTATACCATCATTTTGATTCAAGTTTCCGTTATTGTAAATAGGATCATTACCATTCAAATTATATAATGAGATTTTTTCTGATTTGTCACGTTTCCGTCAAAACTTTTTTTTAAGACGAAATACAAGCACTACAGAAAAATCTTTAGGGTGCTCTTAAAGCTGTGCCTGTTCTATTTGAATCGCTGGAGATTAAATCCATTTGGAAAAACGTTCTCAGGAAGTTTATTCCACATAAACGTAGTTCTTCAGTTGAAAGAGTTCTTAAACAGTGAAGTTCGAGGTGTACTGAGTTGACTTCACAGTCTACACAGTCAGTATCAGTAAAATATTTTAAAAATGCTTCCAGTTCCTCAAAATTTGTTGTGATGCTTCTAATATTTTGATGTACTGAAGTAAAGATTGATAATATACACAATTCTCTCTCACAATCAACGTAATTATCACAAATAAGTGTATCCATTGAATTGATTTCATAATCTCTAATAAAAGGATCCATATTTTGATTTTTTTTTGTAAATATATAAGCAAAAATGAATTTTAATAATCATGAATAATTCCAGCTGAATATAGATTACTTGTTGCGTGATGGTTGTTTCCTAGACAATTTCTTGATATTTTCTTTTCTATGAATGTCCGCTGGTGATATCTGCCCTCTTTTACAATAATTATAGGTAGTTCAATGAGGTTCGTTTGTTCTGGACTATCCTCCATATTTGTAATTTCTTCAGTTATAGCATCTGGGTCACTCTCCACGCTGAAATCATCATCTACTTCCCTTTTCTCTTGGTAACTATAGCCTACTCCTTCAATGAATAATATTTTAAGTAATATTTGTGTTTTTGTTTGGAGCTTCTACAAGATATTTAACCAAAATCTTTTTTTCTGCTATTTCTTCTTCAAATTCGTCTTCAATAATAGACATTTCTTTCCTTTTAATTTGTAACAGTTTTTCAGAATATTTTGTTTCATTTGGTATATTGAATATTCTACGAGTATGATTTTATAAAGGGTATTTTCTCCTATAATATAGACGTTATTAATTTCTTGCTCTGTTAGCTACACTTCCAAATTGGTATTGAGCAAATCTAAAGTAAACCTCGGTAGATCTCCTTCTGCGTATCCAGAATTAAATATTAATATATTATTTTCTCTCACTGCTTTCTCAAGTATTTCATTTTTAGTTTTCAAATCATCAACCTCTTCTTCTAATTTTTCCAACAGTTTTGCATTTTCATTAATAGTACCTATTTTTGACGTCTGTTGAGTTCTTCAACTCATTTGGAAATAACTTCTTTAAATTGCCTACAGACTATATCTGAGAAATTTGTAATCTCTATGTTAATAAAAAGTGGAATTACCTTGTGATTCTCACTCTTGGCCTTTGTAATGTTATTTTTGAGTTCTTCTGCGGAAATATTTTGATTTTTGATATAACTTATTATTGCAAGGACAGTCAAAATTTTACAAATTTTCAAAGAGTTTTTACTCACTTCAGACGGGTTTTTTACACGAAGAAAGAGAATCGAACTTAACCGTTCATTTAGACATTGATAAAAAATGAATAAGATATATTGAATTCCGTCAGCCACGCATTCAGCGGTAAATTACTTTTGAAATATCTCATGAAAATTATAACAAAGGAATCTTGAATGTGAAGCAAGAGCTCATTCTGATTATAGCAGAAACTGAGACTACTGAACCGCATTAATAAAAGTGGTAATAATGCTAAAGTCAAGGTGGCTTATCGTATGGTGGATATTCATAAGATACATGGGTCGTGAAGACAAACAACTGTCTGGAATGATCTCGATACATCATTATCGGCTTCCAAAACACCAACCCATGAGTGTTGGAATCTGGGCTTCGACAATAAGTTAGACTTGTCAGCCTAGTTACACTCATCAGCCTACTATGCATATGAAAACTACCAACGTGGCTACAATGATAAAGCTATGAGTGAATTAATGATGCATATTGGCAGCTTCCGCAGTAACCCACTAGTCATTATCGACTGCTCCCACCAACCCGATTCAATGAAGTCATCCACTGTTGACATCAAAATGGAGTTTGAGATGTGCAAAGTCAATATTCCAGCACACACCAAAGTTTATTTATGCATTCATCCTTCATGATGATGTTTTGTCTTATAATGCCTTCAATGGCTCTGTTCAAACTGGACTATGATAAGATTGACAAGTGAATGTTTGATATTATTAAATAAAATACTCAATGATTCTGTTCAAAATGAATCATCATAAGATTGACATGTGAATGTTGATATTGATAAATATAACAAACAATAATTTTTGTGACTCTTATTCATTATCCAAATAGATATATGAAAATATGGTTTTAACATGGTAACGAATATTATTGGAGTTGTATCTCAATGCCAAACCGTTATATTTAACACCTTGACATGTGTTTCAATCACCAAGATTAATCTTCCTCTTGAAGATGATCCCCTTGGCGATTGAAACACGTGTTGGGGTGTTGGAAATAACTGTTTGGTGTTGGGATAGAATTCCAGTAATATTCAACATGGTGTAATTCATAATACATATTATTTATACAACATAATTCAATTATTCACAATGTCACTATTTGAAGTTACACATTCTCCCTCCCTCACATCCTCTATTTCCTCCCGAGAGTTTCAATCCCATGATTTCAATTGATATTTCTTTATGATATTTTGGGGTAGGTAGGGATATATGTCAGAAAAGAAGGGTTTCAAGTCTGTTTCGATCATCTGTTCACGAAATCTCTTTAGCATCAAAACATACACTCAAATCATAATTTGATGAATGTAAAGCCGTCCTTCTAATAGTAGAATCCAAATTCACTGCCTCCGAACAATCTACGGCTATGTAAAAATGAATTTGGCTTTGGATGAATTCACTTCGCAAATAATGTGTTCTGTGAATTGCTTTGTGACACGTTTTGGAAGTCATGATTTGGAAAAATTATTTCTTTCTTCATCTAATGAAACTACTTAGATGGCTTCACCAAATCTTAAAAAGTATAGACATTTTTTTCAATTTTATAACTTTTATCGGTAACCAGTGATGTTAGGGATCTGAAACTTCACTTTGATTAATAATCGCGAACTTAATCTTTTCAATGTCAAATTTCAAATCACCAATTCCTAAAAAAAGATGGTGAAATTACAGTTTGAGACTGTATGACGATAACA
>WOGO01007611.1:0-11061 GCA_015342085.1 Leptinotarsa defecta
TTTAAAGAATAATGTTGAAATGATAAGTTTAAAATGCGTTGTTTTAGAGCTCTTTTATGAAAACTACTTAATTTTCGTCAGGAGGAACATTCCCCATTATTGGATCAGGAGTTGGAGAGTTGAGAAGCTCTCGCTCCTGATCGAAATTATCAGGGAGGTCAGTTGGAGTCGTAATTTGAACATCCATCTCCTCTGTAGACTCAGCGTCAGAAAGAATTTTCAAGTTTACTCTGACAAGGCGATGCTACGACAACAGGACGACAGGGGTATTTCGAAGGTTCCGTAAAGACAGCTGATAGGCTCAGTGTCATTCATCCTGTCGGCACGGATACACACAACTTAGGATTAAGCCATTGTTGGTATGCCATTCAGTTAGGGATAACAGAACCACAAGTGATTCTGTTATTCCCGCATCCAGCGGGGCTACGTGGAAGCAGGCATCCGATGGCCGGTTTGCTCAATCCCCACATCCCAAGCCAATGTACACGTCAAAAACAGCATGCACAATGGTACAGACAGTGAAAGATGAACAAGGACAGCCAACCCGCCCCACGAGTTCCGTGACGGCCGTGGTAGTGAACGGACGTGCTATCGTGGGACTGCGTTTTTGTGTTGTGCTAGTCCATTATGTTAATCAAGGAAATGTGTGACTGCCATTAAAAAAAAGTTATGAATGAAGGGCCCCCTTCATTCACGCCAGTATCCAGGCCGGGGTGGTTTGGATAACCACGTAAAGGAGGCTGTATATGTGAAAAAAACCATAAGGTCTTCCAAGCAGGAGGCGACTCCATAAAGAACCAAATTGTTTTTGTTAACCAAGAATTGTTTTTATATTGAAAAAAAGAAGTTGAAAAAAAATGGTTGGCAGCATTGCTTCGTGCAAGACTGTTGCGCCCCTCGACGAAGCTCCTGTTGACCAACAGGAGGAGCATTGGTCAAATACGCCTAACGATAGGAAGCAACGACCATCCAAAAATAGAGAAAGAGAGATGGGACGCCCCGCATATAACTAACAAAAGTATTTTTTTATGATAATTAATTTTCAGTCTTGCGATTCTCTTCTGTAGATCAGAGCTATGAATTTCTTGCGATTATTTTCTTCAAAACAATAAAATGATGAAAATATTCAAGGGTAGGCCAACAAAACAGAATTTCACAGTGATGAAACAATTCTTCCTAACAGCGATAAAATAAAATCCAGGTGTCATTATAGATAGATAGGTAGATAGATATATATACTATATTGTCCAAAGAAATACTATCTTATTAACAAAGGCTTATTAAAAAGCCTGGTATGTATAGCACTTCAAAGACACAAATATCCAGAAACACAATTTGAACAAAACTCATCTCACATATCAAGTAGATGAAATATAATAATAGAAAATGAAATTTGGATCATGACTCTCAGGGTCTAGTTATACACCATTCTCACAATTTCAATTATTGTCACTTTACTTATCAAATTCAAACATTGAAACCAAATATTCAAATATGATTGTGACGAAATATTGAAAGGTTGCAAAAAAACTTTACCGAAAATTCACAGAAAAAAAAATCATTAATACAGTTTATATTATGATTTTCACTAAAGGGTTTTACAAAAACCGCGACACGTGTTTCGCTATACAATAGTAAAATTTTTACGCTTAAAAAAGCGGTCTTTATAAAACCCTTTATAGTGTAACAACATACAATACAATACATACAATAAACTGTATTAATTAGTTTCAATATGGATTTTCATCAAGTATCGGCTAGTTCTATTCAATTAAAAATTTACTACCTCTCGTTACTGAGACAACTCAGATGCATACGTGAATCGAATGAAACTCGCTAATATAATGAACAGATGCAAGAGACCAAAATGAAAAAAAAATTACCACATTCAGTGCAATAATCTATCAATGGTACGAGTCAAAAATATTTAATAAAGAAGCAGTTCACGTGTAAATTTGTGTGGACGGATGTAGGTATTACTATTCGACTGTATACCTTCACCAGATCATCAAGTTTAATCTTTGAGATAAGATAAGCAAGGCAATAATTTATTCTTATTGTGAGCTTTTATGGATATTTGACATTTAATCTTTGTACACATACGTCCAAATACGAACTAAAAAAATTGTATAACATGTTTTTGAATTGTCATTACCATATTTCGTACATTATTCATTTGTATTTTTTCTCAAGAACAAAATACAAACACTACAGGAAACGCCTTAAGAGCGGTATCTGTGCGAAAGTAGCGATTCACGTTCATGGTTACTTTCACCTCAATTTGAAATCATTTCTAAATCGTCTTTAAGATAAAAACCCCCTGTTGCCGGTGAAGATGTGCTTCCGCATCCAATGTCCTGGAATCCAAATGGAATGACGAGACAAGTGTGTAGTCGTTAGTAAAGCAATATATTGGATTATTGGTTTTCTCCAATAAGTCGTTGATATACAATAAAAAGAAGGTTGGAGACAATATGGATCCCTGGGGAACACCAGCGTTGATAGTAAAAGTATTTGAGAGATATCCATCGACTACCACTTACAGAGAGGAGGCTGGAGAGCTATACACAAAAATGATTCGATATGCCTTAGCATCGAAATTTGACCAGCAAATCCTCATGCCACACACGATCAAAGGTCTCAAAAATATCAAGCGCAAGAGCTCCAAATATGGGTGACATACGATAGAATGTCGCCTGTTTATCTTTGTTTCCATATTGATGATCGCTTAAGAGGTTGAATCTTTCCAGATAGTTTTTTCCATGATTTTGAATATCACTGATAGAAAAGTGACTGGTCTATATTTATTTGGAATATTATTGTATTTTTCAAGACAATCGGCTAATAGTGTCAGTTACGGAGTTGCAAATTCCAGTTACTCACTAAATTGAAATTGTCACTGACAATATAGTAGGCATGGATCGAATATTTTATCCTGAACTGTTTCACAGAGCAAAATGGCCAGTTCATCTAAATTGATCTGCTATCAAAATAAATTATTCTACTGTAACAGTTACAAATCGAGGTATATTATAATCCAAATTAAATATTGTTAACATCAATTCGCTCTATTGGGAGATTCTTTTTTATCTGAATGTTCCATGAATCCCAAATTATGACTAATTAAAATTCATATAATATATTGAAAGCCTCGAGTATTGTTATAGCACAGTAAAATATGTTAAATTAAATTATTATTATATAATTTCGAATACATTGACCAGTTACTTGGTAAAAAACAATAACACTACTGTGAAAATTACAAATTTTCTAAATCTAGAATTTATTCCCAATAAAACAGCAACTTTCAGTCCAATTGAGGAAGTTACTGTTGTTGTAAAACGAGTGTTAGAAGCTAACTCCATATCATCCAAATGAGTAAGCATTATCATGAATAGTAGACTGAGTAACAGTATCCTTCTTTCTTGGTAGAGGAACCACCAGCACACTTCATAACACGAATCATTCAGTAGTTATATCACCACAGAATCAGTGCATATACTGTGTAAACTCCAAACACTGAACTTACTTGATAATACATTTTACACAGTGGTCAAAATATGTCCATAAGGATACTGAAAATTGACTCACACACATCTGATAACACAGCTCACACCGTAGTTAGAATATCATCAGATAGTCACAATAACCAGTACTAAGGAGTTGCCAAGTAGCACTGTAATTTCTTCTTGAAGAAACTATCAAAGAATCTGACAAATTGCATCACTTACACTTGATAGCATTGTTTGCACAGTAGTCAAAATATCACAATACAATCGATGCACAGTCTTCAAGAGAATCATGGGCACCGATAATCATCGGTGTCGACTGTCAGGTACATTTCAGTTACGTCATTTCACACAGTGGTCGAAATATCACCACAGTTCCTTTTTAGAAATCCGTATTATGTTACTGATATTGCTCCTTGTTGAAGTGACTATCAGAGGGTATGTCTAACCAACTCATATATATCTGAGTTCCATCGGTTCACACAGTATTTGAAATACCTAAACGGTCATTGAATATTTACTCATATGAGCTGGGAAAAACCTAGGTCCTTAATGAAGGACGCCGACAATTGATTGAAGCACAAATGACAATCTATTCTTATAAATGCGAAGTCACTCACTTAACACTCATTCATTTCTGTTTCTCCGTACTGTTAAGTCCTAGGAAGCTAAAATTTGATATATGTGTGCTTCTTAGGTATCAGATACGCAATAAGGAAGGATTTCCAAATATTCCAACTGATGAGCCAGCCGCGGGAAAAAAAGTAGCGTTCATAAAATGAAGTTACCTTTCCATAACAGTTTCTCCATACCGATATATTTTCGGAGGCTGAAATTTTGTATGTAGGTTCGTTTTATATTATAGATGTGTAATAAAGAAGGATTTGTGAATATTCCCGTATATAAAACACTATTATCTTATCAATTCTGTTTCGTCATGCCCTCAAATTTCCAGTGGGCGAATTTATATTTAGTATCAGCATTGCACCCGTGCGAAGCCGGGGCGGTTCACCAGTAGCTTATACGAAGATACTTATGATGATATCATAAAGTCATTACACATCTGTCATAGGAATTAGTAAAACGAGGATCTGCATTTGTCGATTAATATTTTACTATTTTCCGAATAGTGCGTTTCTCTCTCATTTCTCAGTATCTCTGAAAAGTATATATACTTTTCAAATCTCATAACCCATTCTCAGTCATGACATTGAAGTAGTCGAATGCCTTAACAAAAAGTACGTTGTTTGTGCACACATCAAGGTGAAATATCTTGACATTGTTCTTGATAAAAAAACTCACCTGGAACGCTCACTTGGAAAAAGTTTTACACAAAGACCAATGATCACTTATGGTGCAATTGCCTGGTGGCCGAAGGCTTTACAGAAAATGGCCCAGGCGAAGCTCTATGGTTTACAGAGACTGGCTTGTCTGGCCATCAGTGGTGCCTTCAGTATCACACCGTCAGTAGCCATGGAGATCCTTCTAGATCTACCTCCTCCCCATATTTTTCTGGAGAGAGAGGCTAGATGGACTTCATGCCTCCAACTGTCAACTACGAACTGCTTTATAAATTACTATTTTCGAGTAGAGAGGCCTGGATCCTCCAGGAGAAGAAAATATCAAGAGAAGATAGTTGTTGGTTCACAGATGGATCAAAAACACCTTCCGGTTCTGGTACAGGTGTTTTCAGTCGCAGACCCAGGGCAGAGTTATCTACCTACCTAGGAACTTATGCGACTGTATTTCAAGCGGAAATTTACGCTATTGACTTATCTGCGGAGAGATTGGAAGAATCCAACCTCATACAGAAGTCAATAAAATATTCTCCGACAGTCAAGTGGCGTTCGAAGATCTTAGCTCTTGCCAAAAACGACTCTCCTCGATAGGAAGACTTAACAGATTGTTTCTGGTCTGGATTCCTGGTCATACTAGCCTGGTAGGCAGTGACGCTGCTGACTCCCTTGCAAAAAAGGATGCTGGGCAAGCAGCTTCATCGGACCAGAACTTGGCATCGCTTTAGGTTTTGCCAAACAAACATTGATCACTGGATGGCAAGAAGATTTATGGACTTCTGGCAAAATCTTCCTGGCTTGGCTCACTCCAAGGCGTTTATCCACCCTTCGAAGCTTGATACCAAACAATTGTTGAACTACAGTAGGAATGAACTATGATGTCTAACAGGCCTTTTTACATACAGGTCAGTGTCATTTGAATGATCATATGCAGAGACGCGGACTGTCGGAAGTCAGTGTGTCTCGCCTCTGTTTGGAAAATGATGAAACAGCAGAGCACATACTTTGTGCCAGCCCCGCTGGGGACCGAACCAGGTTTTTAGAATTCGGCAGAGCCGTACTCTCACCATCTGACTTCAAAAAACCACTCACCATACACACTAATCGACTTCGTTAAGAAGCTTTGTTTATTTAGTCGAGTGTGAATAAGTGCGAGCCACAATAAACCCGTGTGGGTTACGGTGTAGGTTCGAATAGATCCACTCACTTTGGACCTAACCTAACCTGACATCAATTTTGATATCTATTTGTTTCACCACTATTTACGTTTTTACTAGAGAATGAATAGTCATCAATGGTCATTAGTCTCAACCTTATTTGAATGAAATTTTCGTTTTATAATAGGTCAATTATTGTTACTTGATTACGAGTTAATGTACCCCTGTTGCATCGATAATATATTTTGGTTTATGTGCTGACGAGCCAAAACTGAATATCTAAATAGTTTCAAACCACTGAATAACCAAATGAACTACCGAGCGTATCTCATGAGTAATGTTCATAATTTGTTTCATTATCAGTGTTGTAAAAGTTATGATACATCAAAATAACAAACAAACTATGAAATCTTACTTCAAAATGTTGAACAACTTCATAAAAAATTGAAGAAAATGATAACTTTCTAACGGAAGTTTGGTTCCTGAAATTTAAATGAGGTTATGTATTATTAAGTAGTTGATGTTCGCCAAACTAAATCTCATGATTCACAGGGTGTTTTGGATATTGAAAGTCAGAAACCTGTGTGTACTTATTTATCTGATTTCAGAAGTTTCCTGGTCTCAGATGTTGAAGGTATTTCCACACATCTAAATACTTCAGGTCTAATATTTTCAATATCTCTTTGATTTTTCTTTTCATTGACTTAAATATCTTATGAAAATTGAAATTTGAATGCTCAACGTCCAAGAAGAGCGTGGTCAAAAACATATTCAAACAAACAAAATTAAAATGATATTTGTCCAGGTGAAACGTAATTTTCTGTGAATGACACTTTACTCAATATAGTAGAGTGCTTTTGTTTTTATTTAATTTTTTAGTTACATATAACTTCAATTTACACATTTCAAAGATGTTTTTACAATAATTTCATCATTCAAAATTTCTTCTGTTACTGTGTTCTGTCAGCTGTTATCTGATAAAAAAATTCTTGAAAATAAAAGAGTACTCTCGAAATCTCTATTAAACACGAAAGAAAGAATATTGCTGACAAGAAATAGTTCTCGTACACAATGTTATTTCTAGGGTTATTTTATATTGAAGTGAATACAGTTTGTTAATTAAATTTGTTTGGTTGGTTTGTCTAGTTCGGGATTAGCCTGAACTGAAGCTCCCCTAACTTTCCTTTGTTTCTCATCGAGTAGGTCAAACTGAAGTTCGGATAACAACAAATCAATATACAATGAAAGCTTCCTGATCCACGACTTGATTACTGAGATGTTAAAGGGAGATTTCGGTTTACCTTTCCTCTAATTGAGAGAAATTTATACAGGATTAGGAAATGACTTGTCTCCTTCTAGCTGACATTTTATTGGTTCAAAAATAATCTTCTCGCAATGCAGAATTCAATAGATTAGATGGATGGCTGCCGATTGTTCCAGCCGGGCGATCCAACCGGTACTAGGAATCGCACGTGAAAAGTTAAGACCTCGTGAACCCCAACTCGCCCAGTTGAGAATAATCGTGTTGTATACACAACTGCAACACTTGTAAAACCCTTCCTATTAACTTTCGAACAATAGTCACTTAGTGACGAGAATCTAGAGTAAGCTCTTAATAAAATTAATCACTCACTTCCTAACATCTCCTTTTATCTAAGCGTGAAACAATTGAAACTGAATATATACATGAAACCCCATGTATTATAGTGACAACTCCTACAAACATCGTGGTATTGTAATAGTCCGGTCAGTTGAGACATTCGAAGCTACCTAAATTCCCACCAAGCTGAAAATCAGTAAGATTGTTCAGAATATGATTAAAAATAAAATTTGAAAGTTCCCCATCTTTTGCCTGTATGAAAATAATTTTATTCAAGGTCAAAGGTCAAAACAATTACTTTTTCGCGATTTTTAGCAAAACGGTAAGTTTTATCATAAAAACACTGCAGACAAAAAGTGTAGATCATAAAATTATTTACAAAAAATTATTCAATACTTCTTTCCTACAAGCAACCGTTTTTGAGATATAACGATTCAAAAAGTTGTAAAAGTTGTAATCGTCACAATATGCACACATTTCCACGCCACCTGTGAGGTAGTGTTTTTTTAACGTGGTTAACCCAAGGTCAATTGTGATCCTGTTTAATTTGAAACTATTGCAAAATAATAGATATTTGCAGAGATTGAAAAGATGAAAGCAATTTAAGTTAAAAAAAAGTTGTGAAATTTAATCGTCCGATCGTAACTTACAAATTCTTTTTTTTTGTTCTTTTTCTTGTTCTTCATCTTCATCCTGAGTACATGTAAACTGCGATAATATCGATGTATGTATGTCGCCTCGTTGGAATCAAACGGATCCTCCACTGTTGGTGATTCAATATTAGATCACAAAACAGTTCGGCTTTTTTGTAACCACATTTAGCACTGCACCTCTTTTTGCAGTTGCAAAAAATTGTATTCAGCAGTTTTTCCGGCGCAGGTGGAAATAAAGTTTGGATTGGTTCTAATGAATTGTTGACCAACTTCCAACCCTGTTACTCTACCTTTTCTTTAAAATGCAGATGTCGTATCACAGCCAGTTATTGCGTGTAAGAATAGTACATGATTTTGACACTTTGCAAAAGTAGATAAACTTTTTGATGAATATATTTGGTTTTAAGAAGAAAATAGTTTTTTCAGTTGGAGTTCGAGCAGTAAGTAATACGAGTAAGTCTTCATCTTCACCAATAACAATTTTATTTTACCCGATATTCTTATTGTTATAACTTATGTATATTTTATAAGTTACAATGTACGATAGAAACATATTTTAACATATATTACAACTACAGACATGTAGACAGACAGACATTTAGCGTACTCATGACGATTACAACTTTTATAACTTTTTGAATTGGTATATCTCAAAAACGGTGGCTCGTAGGAAAAAAAGTATCGATACATTTTTTGTAGATAATTTTATGATCTACAATTTTTGTCTGAAGTATTTTTATGATAAAACTTACCGTTTTGCGGAAAATCGCGAAAAACTAATTTTTTTTGCTGTTGACCTTGAATACTTTTTTTTCATACAGGGGAAAGATGGGGCACTTTGAACTTTTATTTTTAATCATATTTTAAACAATCTTACTGATTTTCAGATTGGTGGGAATTCAGGTAGCTTTACTCTTATTTTTTGGTCTAATTTAACCGGACTATGATTAAATATCTCGGCTTAATCTTCGACAACTCTCACGCCCATTTTGGTTATACTCAAAATGTGGTATGCAACCACATTTTGATTATACTGCTACTGTATTATATTCCTCTGACCTGAATAAATTGATGATTCTCCAGAAATATCAAATATAACCTATATCCACAAGGTATGTTTTGTTGTTTGAATTGGTTATCAGTGGAAACTTGATTATACTATCTAACAATAGTATTCATTCAGAATATTTTAACAACTGTATAGTCTCCATATTCACATATTGAAAAGTATGTTTTCCCTCATTGTTGAATATATATTTCGAAATGAATATTGTTATGATTAAGATTTCCTGTTGAAACTGATGAACATTTATTGTCACGTTGAAACAAACATGGTTATTACTTGCTTTGAATAGAAGGAGGGTGTGCCTCATTTGAACCTTTTCTATCCAACCCTGTTTCATTTTTGGAAATCACACCAGCTGATTCTGAGTAATTGGCAATTTTAAATTTTTTATCTGAATAATAATAATAATATTAGACTTTTCAACTCTGAACGAAGTGACCACAACTCTGTCACCGAGTTGGAACCTGTTCAGCAAAAAGCTCAGATGAAATCCGCAGATATTACCTTACTTCTGCGGAGACACCAGGATAAGCCAATTCATGGGGTCTTCTTCAATAACATTGGAGACCTTGGCTTATCAAAGCGTCTGACGTTCGCTTTTCTCAGGTCGAGTAGGCTGAAGTCGGAAACTGAGGAGTTCATCATGGCTTGCCAGGATGGTGTCTTCAACACCTTAGTCTACCGCAGTCGCGTGATGGGTATAGAGGTTCCTGACACAAGGTGCAGGGCCTGCCGTGAGGCGCCCGAGACCCTAATGCACTTGCTATCAACATGTCCAGCATATGCGGTCTCGGCCTATAACCATTGACATAACGCGGCCCTAAGAGTGCTGTATTACCATCTACGACACTCTTACGGTATTGCCGAGACACAGGTGTTGCCCTACGCTCCGGGAGATATTGAATCCGTTGTGGGGAACGAGAAGTGCCGAATTTATTGGAAATATTCGTTATCCACCCTCAGGCTCATACAAGCTAATAAGCCTGATGTAGTCCTTCTCGACCACCAGGCTAAAACGATATTTGTCGTGGAGTTTTCAGTTCCTTATGACAAATGGGCGAAGTGTCAGCAAAAGGTTTTTTCATCTCGACCCTAAGAATATCATAATTGGAAACTCATTTCAGTTTCATTAGATATCCATGTTTAGATATCCATGCAGAATGTTCTTCTACTTCTACTTCTAGAGGGCGAAACTCCCAGACCTTTTATCTCCAACAGCACACCCACGGGAACTTTCTTCTTGGATAGGGGATAGACGGCTACCAAACTACAGAACTTTCCTGACTTTTAACAATAATTTGGGATGTTCCAGAATATTTCTGAACTTTCCAGACATCTCTAGAACATTTCAAAATGTTTCTGGATGTTTTGGAATGTTGTGAAAGATCCTGGAATGTTCTAGAAACTCCTGGAGGGCAAACATTCTAGTCCTTTCATCTTAAAAAGCACGCCTTTCAGCTAAACACATTTCACCACATTATAGTGTATTCCGGAATGGAGTGGTGTATAATGTGCTTGAACATTCTCGAATATTTCCCACTGTTCTAGATCTACCTAGAAGGCGAAGCTTGCAGCTCTTATAGCACGCCTGTCAGATGCATATGGACAAGCTAGTGCGACACTGACTGAAAGAATATGTGGGCGAAACTGCTAAGATCGCCAATTTTATCGATAAAATAAATAAATTTGAAATTTCTATTGCAAATAAAACTATTATTTTTTTCATCATTTTATCGTCATAGTAGATCAGGAAAGGTTGAATGCTGCAACGATTTGAATAA
>WOGO01007612.1:0-11061 GCA_015342085.1 Leptinotarsa defecta
GTAAAATGAATAAAATCAGCTGAATAAAGATTTAAAAGGCAAGGTAGTGTTTTGAAAGGTCACATAGGAGCAGTTTTGATCTAGTGCTGAATTGAAACGTAACAGTTTTTCATTGCGTTAACACAGGTTACAATGATCACGTTTTCACCATGTTCTTTGATCCTTTTAATGCAAGGACAGACTGCTGATGGTGTATGTAATGTTAGCTTGCAGCCTTTTTCGTCCATGTTGTGAATCCGTCCAGGAGAATATTTTAAATCAAAGTTTGTTCCTTTGTTTAAGTTCGGATTCTTGGTTTCTCTTCGAGAATATCCTTTTCGTAAAAACTTAAGTGTGTCATCCATTATCTCTCTATCCCAGTTGGCACGTGAACCTGGGCACTTACACTTGCACATCCAAAACAAAAAACTTTTAAAAATAAAGTCCACATAAAAAGTCGCAAAGTAAGGTCCGTTCCTTATTTTTAGGGTTACACAGAAAAACACAACGTACAAGGTTTAGTTTCAGTAGTTGAACGTGTACTGATGCAGTAGACAATATATTAAAATGCATATTCACCAAAAAAGCGAGCACGAGCGAACATTCGTGTATGTTTGCTTGTGTTCGCTCGTGTTTGCTCGACATATGGATGTCTCGTCCATACCAGAGCGAATATCTTCAAGTTCGTAGTCGTGGTTGATCCATCTACTTTGCTTGAGCAGTGCGTGCGCGATAAATATGTCTGAATGTATGTATGTATGTTTGCTCGTGTTCGCTCATTATTGATTATTGACGCAGAATGCTCGTTCACTCTTGTTCGCTCGTGCTCGCTTTTTTGGTGAATACGCACCTTTTCAGTAGCGCTGCGATGTTGTCATTTTAATGGCACGAATTTCAACTAATTTTCCGATGGGCCTTATAACCATCCACTACCTTATTGGTAATTATCTTTCGAATACCCCCGTCTCTATTAGTACATTGTTAAAGGATTTGTGACTATTGGAGGTCTTGGAAAAATGGTGTTTTACCTTTACTCTCGAATCTTAAGATTGAACTGGCGATACAGCAAAAATATTGAATGAAGGGCGCAGAAGCTTTGTCATTCTCAGCTCATTACATCTATTCAGGACAGACGATTCTTGAATTCAATAATTACCAACCTCATGGTGAAAGAATTCATTGGTTGATGACATCAAAGCCCCATGTGAATATATCTGGGTTTCGGGTAAAAGATTGAATAATAATAATAGTCATTGCGAAAGACATACAATATTCCTCAAGATCTACTGTTTTAATTTTCTTGTATATAGTCTCAGTAAACAACTGACCTAACTTTCTTAGGCCAGGTGACATATTTTTATTTCTTTATTATTCAGACAGGCCTACAAGGCCTCATTGAATGAATAAAAAAATTAGTATGAATTTACATTGATACATTAGTATTTCTTACAGTCTAATATCAAATACATGCTGCATTGAAGTTTCCTATGTACTGCATAACGAATTTTTGGAAAGCGCTCGGAGAAACTGTCCAATCTATATCCATCAATAAGTTAAATGTATTGGCTAGTCGCAAAACGATTATTAGCGGTGACCTAACAGTAGTACAAACTAGGGGTATATTGAACATAGGAGACTTTCCCATTCTTCTTGCAGGCACATTAAATATTATCCAGGTAATGAGTTCAGGAGAGTTTAATTCATGATTCAGTATTTGGAATATAAATATTGATATAATTTGGTTTCTTTTATCGTCCAGAGACAATATTCTAAACTCATTTCTCAATTGTGTTATTGTAACTATTCTGTAGCCAGGATAGCTACGATATTTTTGTAGCACAATAATCTCAAAAGTTTGTCCTTACACAACATAACACTGTCTCTGACAGTTTCTTTTTTTTTTAATTTTGAGATCATCTGCGAATAATAAACAGCTTGAGCACTTGAGAACAGAGGGCAATACATTAATGAACATAGCAAAGAGTAAGGGTCCTAAGTTGGAAGCCTATGGTACTGCAGAATTTGGTTAATTTTCTACCTAGGTATTTCCATTATGCAGATGTGCTGCTAACCACTCATTCACACCTCAAAATATACAGAGTGGAATACCATCTATTCCAGCTGCCTTCTCAGGTTTCAGCTTTTTTACTGCTTCTTCATATTCAGACTGTGTGACTGACTGCATGTTGAACGAATCATTTGTTACTGGAATACCACCCACACAGTCAGAGTATGATTGATACGATGACTTTCTCTTTGAGTAACAAAGGTAAAATATGTTGCAAATGCTTCCGCTGTTTCATTGTCTTCATTTTTTTCTTTATATCCATTTAACTGGATAGAAGTACAACTTTTATTTTACACCCTGTATGAATAATTCCGCTTGAATCATCACGACATGAAGTTTAAATTCTTAACACGCGACTCTTTTCTTTCCCGTCAAATTCATGATTACAAGATTAAATTTCCTGAGAAGAAATCAATCGTTTGAACTCCGTATGAGCCTACAAGTCGAATCCTATGATGTCAAATCTGTCTCCTGCAAATTTATGCATTCGACATGTAAATCTTTGGACATAATAAAGATTGATGGTGAAACGCTATACGACGTGTAGTACATTTCGATGGTTTTTCTGCCTCCTGTGTTTTTTTTTTCGTTTTTTAAATGGTTATTGATCCGGCAGATAATTTATACGGTTACTGGCGGAGCGAGAATCTCACAATCGCGAATCGGTTCGAATTTAAATCTTTTCAATAGCAGACAGTATCCGACAGGGATTTTCGATACAATTTTCACATGTGACGGCGGCTGATCAAATGATTTTAAAGCGCAGCTTGCATTAAGTACTGAATTGAAGAAATAAGGAATTAACTTGAAATAATTCCTCCATGAGAAATCCAGAGAATTAGTGGCGTGGTGGGATCATTATTTAAAAGGAATCCTTGGAACCAAAACTCTAAAATAAGACTTGGAACGTTTTCTTTAAAATTGCAGTAGATATCTATACAGTGATCAGTAGTGTCGATGACACTTCAATAACAGGTGTTGAGTGTAGCAATCTCAATTTGAAATATCTCACTTCACAATCGACTTATGGATACGAGTAGTATACGAGGGTGGTCTGAAAAGTCACCAACAAAGATACAAGAAATGTTTTCAGATTTTTTGTATTTTCCAACATAGTCTTTTTTTAACTCTATACACTTCTCACAGCGATGCTCCCATATCTACAGATATGGGAGCGTCCAAATAGTACTTGGCGATTTTCTCTGCAAAATAATTGTACACGAAGGTGATTGCCTTTTCATTTGACGGAAATTTCTGTCCTCCGAGGGCAATTTTCAGATGAAGGAACAGAAAGAAGTTGCTTCGGGCAAGATTTGGTGAGTAAGGCGGATCGTCAACCAGTTCAAACCGTGATTCGTGGACTTTCGCCACGGCAACCCCTGAGGTGTGAGACGGTGAAACAGGACTTTTTTCTACTAATGTGGCCGTTTTTCCGCAAGTTCTACCTTCGGCTTGTCAAATGTTGATGTGTAGTATGCTCCTGTAATAGTTTTCCTTTTTTGACGATAATCAATTAGAATAACTCCATGACTATCCCACAAAACATGTTTGCTTTTTTGGATCCGGTTCCACCTTTGCAGTCCTCTGTTTAGACGGTATCTTCCTTTCGGGCTTCAAATGGTATATCCAAGTTTCATCTACAGTAATTATTCGGTGCCAAAACTCGGATTTATTGCGCATAAACTGCGCCAACAAAACGTTGGAAATGTTCA
Source organism: Leptinotarsa defecta (assembly GCA_015342085.1). Lineage (NCBI taxonomy): Eukaryota > Metazoa > Arthropoda > Insecta > Coleoptera > Chrysomelidae > Leptinotarsa > Leptinotarsa defecta. Next base: position 3,760 of record WOGO01007612.1, read on the forward strand.
TTTGAACAGGTTTTCGGTTTAACGTGAGGAAATGTGGCGCAGACAGCTTTCTCATGCCTGAGAATTGATTTAATATCTGTATCTGTAGAGTAGGAAGGGTAAGTCTAGGCCCACAGCGCCTATACATCCTCCCGAGGAGTTGTCTTCCTAGGTCATCATCCATACTAGGAGATATCTCCTTTATATCGGCAGGTGAAGGCCAAGACTCGCCGAACACACACTCACTTATTGACGATAACTCCGGACACTCCGGACACCTATCAGTTTCATCTTCCTGTTCACACATCCTGCATAAAGCTGTGTCTGTTTCTGGTCATCGCCAGATATTTCTTCGACGCCAGCTTTCCAGGGTCGCCCTGGGTGGTCCTGACAAGATTGCATCCTTCAATTCCATCCCATCTCTTTAGGGATTGAGCATGGGTGTGACGTTTGGATAGTTCCGCAATGGTCGAAGTCATCAGGCCGTAGGGGTCGCTGGGTCTGAAAATTCTTAGTCCAGCAGCTTCTTTGGCTAACGAGTCGGCAATGCGACTACCTTTACTCCTGTCGTGCCCTTTAACCCACCTTAGGATAATGTTATTATCTACCGAGGTTTTGGCTAACTCTTGGTGGCACTCTAGTACTAGTCCTGAGGTAACACGTTGTCTGTTCAAAGCTAATAGGACTTGTCTACTATAAGTACAAATTGTTAGGTTTTTGCCAGAAATTCCTTTTCTGGTTATTTCTTTTGTGGCGATTGAGATAGCAGCGAGTTCTCTTTGAACCACCCTGGTATTTTTTCCCATTGATTTAATATGTCACACACACGTTTTTTTGATATGTTCATAAACTCTGCTATCTCTCTCACTTCAATTTGGTGGTCGTCTAGCACCACTTGGTGAACTTTGGCGATGTTTTCGTTGGAAGTTTCAGTTTTTGGACGTCTCAAACGTTGATCGTCTCACCACCTCTCACGGTCACTGAGGTATATGATGGTGCAGAGTCCCCATAGACACAATCCAACTCATCTTCGATTTGCGAAGTCGTATTGCCTTTCAAAAAACAAATATTTGATGACAGCTTGATACTCGATTTTGTCCATTTTCTTAAAAACACTCAAACGACTCTTTCATAACAACTGCGCATCCAAAACTGAATCTTTTTTGAGTAATTGTTAAGAGACGAACAACGAAATTAACTAGCTTTTATTTACGAGTACTTCCGTCTTTATGTTGAAGTCAGAAACTTTTAAGACCACCCTCATATACACCATCACTGGCAGCGATTTTGTTTGCATGGACTTGTATTTTCCCAGATTTTTCAAAAACAAAATTTTCTGATGTATTTTCCTATTTTCAACTCATATTTTCTCATATTTTCTGAAAATGATGTTCACATGTATTTGCCTTTCTTTGATTTATAAGAAAATTGTTTCACAAACTATAAATAATATAGTAAACCAAAGTGTCACCCAAATCAACTGAACAGTATTTCAGAAGTAATTTTTCAAATATTTGACATGATGCTTCAAATTGACATAACGTTTCTTTTTTCCGAACTGATTCTTTAATCACTTCAAATCAAATACTAAATGTTCAGTAGACCTCATCACAATACATCAGTAACCAAATTGGCTTAGTCGTTTCTGACCTTTTTTTCGAATATCTTGCCTGTAAAGACATGATTATATTCATAGAAATAGTTGTATGATATTTTATAGCACCAAATAGTAGATCATATAGCTGATCTGTGTGAAAATAATTATACGAGATCAGGGCCGGATTTAGGGGAGGGCTATCAGGGCTACTGCACCGGGACCCCTACATGAGAGAGGCCCCCACAATAAGAAATATGATAAACATATATTCGAATTTTGATGGGTCTGCTAGATTTCACCAGAATCATCAACGACCTTTGGTCGAAATAATTTCGCAAAGTTCCATTCATTAACGCGGTAATTTGGTTTTTAATAAATTACTAATTACTTTATTCTTTGTTGAAATAACTAGCTGAAAATAAATTTTTGAAACACTAGACAGAAAAAAAAATATTTCGAGGATAGGGGCTTCCACTTCTTCGTAAAGAGTGAAAGTAGTACCCAAATTAGTTGAAGCATTTTTGGGATTAGTATGCACAAATGCACAGGCAAACAGTCAACAATCCTAAAAATACTGTACGTTCTATTGCGTTAATGAAAACTCCAAATAATAAGTTTCTTTGGATATTCTCCATTACAGACAGCCAATCAGCTACCCTTTGATTATACATTTTGATGTCGATTCAATGGAAAGTTGACTTTTCTGTATCTCAGAAACGGACGTGTATCCAAAAATTTCATTGAATAAGTCATTTTTCATCTGAAGAATTCATTTCATCAAGAGTTTCATTCGAAATTTGACTTTGGTACCATTTCCTACTTTGACTGAGATGAAAAGTAAGTAGTGTAGAGAAGTAATAACATTAATCGCATTTTATGAAGTTACCTTATACATGGACAAAAACAAGAGAATTTGCGTCACATGATAAAGCATTCTCTTTGAGTAACACGTTTTATTTGAGTTGTGTTAAGTCTCATTCTGCAACAGTGCAAAAGTGATGAAAAATTCCATATCATGCAAAGTTTACTGATGTTACTGTAAAGGAGAAAAAAAAATGAACCAATTATTCATGTATCTATTGAAATATTTACCAATCCACCTACTCATCTTTCAAATGCTCATCAAATTATAGTTGAAAAATCCGTGGAGACAGACCACATATTTATTTTCCACCTACTTATTGATACAGTTTGGCATTCAATGACGTCACCAAAAATAAAAATCAACTATTATGCCTAACAAGGTTTCTCATCTCAATAACGAATTCTTTCACAACCTACTAAATACACCCGAACAAAATGAATGATAGGAGTAATTTTTAACACGTCATTATAAGAGCTTAACGACTGTGATGATTTATCAGTTGAGATCTGGAATATCGAAACTATTTCGCCATTCCTATAAGGTGACCAGCTCTTTCTGGTAGATAGAAAACATTATCATTGATTATTATTATTTAAACTCTCGATACGATCCAAGCGGATTGGAATTTTGATACATTTATGCAATAAAACAGGATTCTGTATAACCCAGTCCTACTTATTTATTGAATACGAAGAAAAGAGAAAATACAAAGAATCGAAGAAAGTTTATCTGCAGACTCGACTCATTAGGAAACTAGCAAAAATTGAGTTGAATAGTTTAACGATCATACAGGGTGGGAATTTATGCATTTGGTGGTATGTCTAGAATGCTTTTTGAGTAGTAGGTGACTCTTCGTATCTGACATGATAGAAAGAGTAGAGTGGTAACACAGTCAACAATGTGGAATGTCAGTATACGTATGTCCTAATGACTCTAATCAGAAAACGATTTGATGATATCTTCAATTTTGCGATGACCAGATGAATGATTGTTGTAAAATGAGGGAAAATGTAATTCGGGACCTTTCTTCTAGGATAATTCATACACATTCTTCCATCAAATTAGCTTTCATGATTCTTACTACATGGGCTGGAAAGTCTCGGGCTAAACACACAGATGGCGCTAGTCTTATACATTCACCATTTTTTCAGTTAGTACTAACCTTCAAAAAAAAAGGTGTTGAAATTTCATGATATTATACTCATCAATTTGTAAGTTATTCTGTTAAGAGTGACACTACTTTAGTTTTTGTTATTTTCAAAACATTGGATCAAAAGCAATTTCGAGTTTTAATTTTAAAGTGCTGCTTGATGGGAAAAATACCGTTTAAGCGAAACAATGGTTTGAAGAGTGTTATAAGGACTCCACTCCATCAGAAACAACAAAAGATATCAAAAGAACGTGCTGGTTTTATATTTCATGGGCATTTAACTATGAGAAAGCTCTGTATAAAGTGTGTGCTGCGCGAGCTCACTGTTGACCAAAATCAAGAACGTTTTGATGATTCTGTTTCGCCATGTTTAAACAAACAAACCGAACTGTTTGAGTCAATATGTGACAATGGATGAAATATGTATCCATCACTTTACTCTGGAATAAAAATGATCGTCATCTGAGTAGAAAGCAACTGATGAACCTCGCCCAAAGCACCTGAAAGCACGGGGTGTAGTATTCATCGACTAAACGACCCCAATGGAAATAGAAAAAGTGCTGCTTCACTGAGACAATGCACAGTGTCACAAATCAATGAAAAATTGCGTGAAATGGGCTTACACCGAGTACTGGCTGTTCGCAAACCTAAAAAAAAATGCACAACATTGAAAAAAATCGTAAAGAAGAGTTTTTTTCTGAAACTGAGGCTTATTTTGAGGAAAAGATAAATCGTTCTACAGTGATATTGAAATGTTAGAGCGGCGTTGAAATGTAGCTCTTCATGTGTGGCTCTACATGGAGATTATGTTCATGAATAAAGCCAATTTTGAATAAAATAAACGCATTTCCTTTCTTAGGCTCGGGATACAGAAAATTTTGCGTGACAAGGATACTATTGTCGGGGAGACACCATATACAGTTACTTTCCAGGTCACTATTTCCATACAATGAAACTTGATTGTGAAACTTGCTTATGAGAGAACATTATGTTTACATGAAGTGAAGAATACCTTGAGGTTTGCTAATTTCAGACCATTATCAAGACAATAATTCAAATTTACATCCTCAACCCAGCGGTTGAAATGTCCTGATGTTTTCATTTCCGACGTCTAATTCACATCGAATTTATTTTTCCCACATTGGTGAATATTAGCTAAATATAAGGTGAACATGTCTTTTTCTAATCGAAGTATCGTAGTTCTAATAAAAAAATATTAGTTGGGTATCCTCAAACCTTAAGATCTTACCGCCTCGCAGTCATAGTGCAGAAATCATGGCCAAACAAATGCAGAAGGATGTGTCGTACTTAGCATTGGTTATTGATATCAACTGCCTGCCCTTCATTGAATCGGTCAACACAATCGAAAATATGTCTTCATCAGTACCAGTATTCAAATAAACGGATATGCAGTTATTGAACGCAACTCTTCCTATCTGTACGTGTAGAGTAGGGAGGGTGAGTATAGACCCACATCACTTTGACGACATTGTACATCCCCTCGAGGAGTGGTCCTCCTAGGTCATCGTCCATCTTGTAGTTTCCAGGAAGGTGAACAGGTCACTAGGAGACATCTCCTTCATATTGGCAGGTCTACGCCAAGTCACCGAACACACACTCTCTTCGGCAACCTTGAGGTGTCTCACGGTGGCCTCCGCGAAGGTTTTGAAAGGCGCTGCGACATTACTGTCGTCGGCTTCTTCAACCTTCTTGTGGTTCCTACCGTGGAGGTGCACAAGTGAGGGAGCTTTCCTTCAGGGGCAGCCGGATCCTTACCTTTATTCAAGGCGTAGCTCCTGGCACCCGCCGCAGGAAGTGCCCTTGCTGTTGAAGGTGGAGCGGGGGAGTAGAAGGGTGCACTTGTAGTTGCTGCCACTCCTGCCTCCTTCGCTTTCTTTCTCCTTCTGGCCTCGGCCCAATAATCTTAACTTTTGTGAAGTGAAAATGAAAGTACTCTCCCAAAGCTCAGATTGGTTTTGTTGATTTGTACTGATGTTTTGCAGATTTCTCTTCAATAAATTTGCTTTTTTTCTCTATTTCTCCATCCCAGTTATCTGAATTAATGTTTTAAAATGAAAAAAAAAATTATATTCCAACAAGGACTGTGCATGAAACAACGCTTAGCTCTAATCTAAAGTAATATACCAAAACATCAGACAAGAGCTATGACTACTCCACAAGACGGAGAGTATGACATAAAGATGGAACAAAAAAAAATAGCATTATTTTCAGAAAAGAACACATTCAGTTTTGTCTTTGAAAGAGATATACATATCACGTCTGGATACAGTGCATTTCTTTAATATCCCTTCCTTTTATTTTTTGAACGGGTCAACTCAAAAAATTTGAATTTGGGTTGATGAAATTAATGCGAATGGGCGAATGGGAGAATGGGCGTCATCTGAAAAAAAAATGAATGGAAGGGGGCCTTGTGACACATCATTTTGAAGCTCCTGACGAATACTTCACAACCCTAGAATATGGAGTCAATACCTTCACCTACTACAAAATGGCGGAATATTCAATAATTTCCTAAAGACAAATACATTATTATCGATATTTCTAGAAATATTTCTTTTTATCTGCCAAATGGCAATTCCAACAACCCGATGAGGTTTGTTGGTTAGTTTTTGTTTATAAAAACGACAAAAAATGTCAGTACGACAATGAACATCATTGTTCAGTTAGAATATTCTCATTTCTTTTTCGGTTTTACTAGTTTAAAGGTACCACGTCAACAATCTCTAAAATGTTCAATTCTTGTCCATTGGATTTTTATTCAAGGTGCGACGCGTAACCTTCACGAGACCGAAGGGATTTTCAATAAACGTTTTCCGAATCGTCCTATCTATGGAAAATATTTCAGGGAACTTGTATCGAAATTCACAACTAACGGTAGTGTACATAACAAAAAGCCCCCTGGTCATCCGTCCATTCCGGAAGAACAGCAAGTGCAAATAATTGGTGAGATGGTTGTAAATCCTGAACAGTCTACTTATTCCGTCGCGAATGTTTGTAACGTGTTTCCTTCTACTGTATGGAGACTTTTGAAAGGGAATAGGTATCATCCATATAAAACTAAAATGGTACACCAATTAACTGAAGATGGCCCTGATCGAAGAACAGAATTCTGCGGAATCATGACGAAAACCATTGCATGGCAACCTACCTATCTCATATATTTATATATATAGATATATATCATATATATCTCATATATTTGTTTTAGTGACGAATCTAAATTTTTTTAAACGAAAATGTTCACAAACAAAACTGCCGTTATTGGAGTGATACCAACAACCCTCACGTTTTCCGGGAAACACATACCCAATATTCAGAAAAAATTACCGTTTGGGCAGGAATATTGAAAAACCATATTGTAGGACCTCTATATATTGATCAAAATTCAACAGGGAAACAGTATTTGAATATGCTGGAAACTATTGTTGTCCCTCTCATCAGTGAAATCATCGAAGCGAATCCTAATAAATTCGATATGTATATTGTATTCCAACAAGATGGAGCACCACCACATTACTCCAGACAAGTAAGAAACTATTTAGATACTACTTTTCTGCTCACCAGATTCGACACCTTTGGATTTTTCTATGGGGCTATTTGAAGCAAAATGTGTACGAAACTGAACCTGCTTCAATATTGGATATACGGCAGAGAATAACAAATATTTGTAGAGACTGACGTTACTGTGTT
>WOGO01007613.1:0-11061 GCA_015342085.1 Leptinotarsa defecta
TTTCACAGCTTAGTTTGCAAGAAGTCCCGTTCTTCGAAGTTCAAGATATTATCTACGGATCTAAACCAGAATAAGAAACTGTTGATAATAAGATAAGATAAGATAAGAAACTGTTGATCAACTGAATTCCATTTCCTAGGTTATCCATGAAAATCTCAGCTAGTAAAGAACCCAACGAGTTTCCCTTTATTTGACCTTCGCTACATAAAGATAATTTTTCATTGAATTTGGAATAATTCTGAGATGGGCAAATTCTAGAATTTTATTGCTTCACTACAGGATTAACATGGTTTCTATCTAAGAGAAGCTCAACTAGCCTAATAGTTTCATGTGGCGAAATACTGGTAAATAAATTTTGGACTTGGATAATAATTTAGCATTATAAAGAGAAGAGTAACCTATATTTTTAATATTATTTACCAATCGATATGTATTCCTGAACTGAATCGTGGCTTGAAATTAGGATCGGTTTGGATTATGGATTATATGAAGATTTCTACGAATGAATTCATTACAAAAAACACCATATGTGTATGACCTGAAAAATGGTTTCATGTCATTTAATGGTGGAATGTAGTTTGGGTGATTAGGGATTGATGATCACTGCCCTGTGTTTGTCACATCAAGTCACAAGCAATTATATTGGCCTCAGGTTTCATTTACCTCTTTCTGGTACACAGTTGAAGAGGATACGTTTGAGATATTGAGAGATATTTCGAATTCAAATAAACATGTCGCTGCGAATATATTGATATCTGAATATGTTGAAAAAATAAAATTGTAAAATTGAATGAACAAAGAGCTAATAATAATTACGATATTTCTACGAGAGCAGTCAGAGTTCGAATGGTTAAACTCTAGATTTCCGACATTCTGAGGGATGATCTTTCGATTCTGTATCAGAAATGGGTGAAAAAAATCTAAAGTCAATAAAATTGGTTATGAATGAATGAATCAATACTAACAATTTATGGTTGTTTTCAAATATTGAGAAACTAATTGAATTTTTGTAAGTTACAAAATATTATTGAAACGAGTTATTTTATTTCTAATCAACTGATTTTGTATCTATTACGGTTTCCGATTTTTCTATACTGGCACTTTTTAGTTTTGGTATACAATATATTCAGATTCAGTCTAACTTTCCTTTAGTAATGCAAAATAGTTTAGTTTTTCTGTAAATTCAATAGTTCAGGTAATATCTATGATTGGAGAAAAAGAATATTTTCTCCTATAAACCCATAAAGTAGCTACTTCAAATTTTGGAATTTTCAGTCCGTTTCGAAGAGTTTCAAGAAACATACCCGAATCTTCTTTTCATAACTGTAATACTTTTGGAAATTTTTGAAAAAATGTGAATTTTGGTGAAAGAACTAATTTCCACTTCCAAAATTTTTGGTGACAGAAGGCAGAATGAAACAAAAATCTCATGTTCGTATCGAAAAGGAGAATAAAAAAGTCAAATATATTTCATCGGATGTTTCGCCGTAAAACACTTGCCTCACAGCACCAACTCTGGATAACATTATAAGAAAAAGTACTTAATTCATTCATAAAATAACGACTTTATGTCACGAATGAGTTTGATCTATTCATGTCATCGATGACATTCATTCGCTTATTTGACTGAATCCCAGCCATTTTTGTGTAAAGATGCAGAAGTAGAAAGCGAAAGCCTTTCCTTCCCAAAAATTATATCTTCTGAAGATTTACCCCTTTTAATTTAAACGAGATTCCAATGGTTGGGATTTATTCAAATAAGTCATTACGTACTGTCATCGATGAGTAGAGTAGTAGAAAGCCAAAAACCTCCTTTCCCAATAATTATTTCTTTCAATTCAAAATCAAAAATATTCTCAATTGGTCTACATTTGGTCCTGGTATTCACACAAGGAAAAACTTTGAGACCCCTCGGTTTCTTGATGATAAGGATTCATTTATATTAATCGAACTCCTTACCGGAATTATGAGTACCTACCTACGCCTCTGTTTGGTTGTTAACATCTTCTATTCCGAGGGTTCTTCGAGACCAGCTGTTGAGAGAGAATGGTTTAAAAAATTGGCACGTGGCGTTTTAACGAAGGGTAGAATATATTATTATTCATAAAAACCATTTAAAAGTCTACTTCCTGATTGCCTTTTGTTAAATTATATATGAGTGGTTAGGGAAATACAAAACTTTAGCCGGTGAATGATTTCCAAATGTTTATTATATATGTATAGGTAAGCAAATGTGTATTTTATGAATATTGTACAGCAGCATAGCTATCCCAAGAGAGCTTTTGAATAGGGAAGCGAATGAGTCACTGCAATCAACAGTCACCCCAGAGTGATTTCGGTCTCAATTCACGAATGGCGAGGCCACTAGATGACGTGTACGTTTTTGTACACTGGATTCAAAGCAATCCTGATAATAGGGAAAAATTATTATTTTTATCATAAGTCCAAGTATGTATAACTTACACTGGTTCTAGTTATCATTGGCAGTCGTGTATACAACTGGAAACCATGGAGAGGTGAATCTATGATTATTTTTGTGTCGCGCCAAGATAACTAATTTCACCTGTTTGAAAAATTACTTTTGTAGGATTTAATTAATAGTCAAACTTGAATTAGGAATCCTGGTCTAGCTATGCTTGTTTATGATTGTTTATGGTTTTCATAATTTCGTAGATTTGTGGCAAAAGTCATTTTTTGACATATGTCAAAATAAGTACTGCGTTTTACAAATGAGGCGAAAGACCTTTAGCGAATTTCGGGTTCTGAAAATGGAAAAATTGTATTTTTCGAATCGTCGAATACTGAAAAAGGTAAGTATAGAATTTTTTTGTTTCAATTGATTTTTTCAATTTGTAGGCAAAATTTATGAATCCGACTGACTAACTGAATCTTCAGTGGTTTATTTTACGTAGTAGGTAACTTTTCGGGGTGCTTTTAGTTTGTCCTTTATTAAACTTCAGCGGACTTTATATTGTGGAAGGTTATATACTTGCGGAAGGTCATATACTTAACAAGAGTAAATAATCACTAGTAATGTAATTCAGGTAATTCAGGTATATAAACATTAGTACAAAACACATAAATTTAACACATGAGAGTGCTTATTTAAAATAAACAATTGAAAGTGTTTATACATGTACATAATAGCTGAAATAGGTAATGCCGGAATGATATTAGGTATTTGTTGATTGGCGAATGTGGATATTCCAAATATTCATTAATATTGTAAAAACAACCATCTACAAGATAGTCTCTGATTCTCCGTTTGAATACTAAAATTGATGCTACACTTTTTAGGCCGGAAGGTAGACAATTGAAAAATTTGGAACCTGCTAGAGATGGCGTCTTTTCGAATAATTTTGTACGATGTTGTTGTAGTTTGATTAAATTCCCGTTCCTTGTTGAGTAATTATGACATTGGGAGTTAGTTTCTAATTTGAGCTCGCGTTTTTTCACAAAGAGAAAACAGTTATAAATATAGAGAGAAGGTACTGTCAAATCTTCCTTTGCTTGAAAACAGGTCTACATGAATCAATATGAGGTAGATTGTAAAGCATACGAATTATTCGTTTCTGAGCAACAGAGACCCTGTTAATATTTGTTGCATCTCCCCATAAGACCACATTATAAGATAGAACAGAATTAACTAGAGCATAGTGAACATCTAACAGTTGTTCTTCACTCAGTATTTTTTAAGCTGCATTAAGGCATAGAATCTGCTCTTGAGTCTTTTACTCACGTAGTCAACTTGAAATTGCCAATTCAATGAGTGGTCGATGTGAACTCCTAAAGACTTTGTGGATTTTGAAGGGTATCTATTCGTGTTATTTATATTAACATGTATGGAATGTTCCACAGATTTTCTTGGAGAAAACTGTACCAATAACATTTTTCTGCATTGACCGTAAGTCTATTTCTTTGACACCATTTTGAGAAATTTTGACTTAATACATTCAATTTTTCTTGAAGTTCCAAAGGACTATCAGCTTCTGCGGAAATAGAAGTATCATCGGCAAAAAGAACTATCGAAGTAGTTGTGTGGTGAATCATTTATGTATAGGAAAAACATTAATTGCCCCAAGACTGAGCCTTGTGGGACTCCAACTTCCAAGTCATAAGTACTCGAGTATATATCATCCCATTCTATGAACATCTTTCGAAATTTCATGTAAGACATAATCCAAGATAGAAATTTACCTCGAATTCCAATTGCACTGGGTTTCTTGGCCAGTATATCGAAGTTCTCAAATGTTTGTCAATCATTATGCCCAATTACTTGATAGAGTCAGCCTCAAAGATTTCGATACTCTGACTAATTTTGAGTGGACCTGATTTTGGTGAAGAATTTTTGGCAAGAACTGAAAGTCAAATATTTGGTTTTTTCAAAATTTATCGTTGAGATGATAACTTGTTTAACGTAGATACCTACATTTTCAGAAAACATAACGTTCTACGACAAAATGAAAGTTATTTTTGGATTCAGCACACTCAAAAAACATAGAAATTACGCAAAAAATCGTTACCAAATTTTTTTTTGCAGACTTGACAGATTTCAATTAGCATTTTTTTAAAAATTGGTGGAGCCCTCTTGGCGATCAGTGATGCTGCACTATTGTCTTTCTTATCAAAAAGTATTAAAAACGAAATCTCTTGACATATGACATATGACAACTGACATGTGTAACGAATACCCAGAGTCACCAACTCAGAAAAAAATAAAGTCCTTCAAACGAAATCCTTATCTTATGTGGTCGATCGAAAAATTGCCTTTGAATGACATGATTTTTTTCTACAGGCCAGGAGACAGTTAGCAACGAGCGGCTGCCTCTCCGATCAGGAATCCCTCGCGTCGCTGCCGCGACACAGCATCAACGGCGGCGCTCTTACCCCTGGATCGGGAGGTTTGCTGTCCGGTCATCACGGACTGGGCCAGCTTCCGGGCGATAGGGGTAGCTGCAGCGCCGATTCCGGCGTGAGAGTTAGTTCGGATAGAGAGAGTGGCGCCACCTCCGTGGCCGGTAATTTGTCCGACAGCACGACCGAAGGAACGCCCACGATTACTTTAGGGGACGGCCACAAGGATTTGGACTCCGTGTCGCTAGTGTCGTCTGTGCCGCCGCCGCACATGTACCAAAGTAAGTAGACGAAATGGATAACTGAAAAAAAAATGCAAAGAAATGAACTTTAAATGTTCGAGCCCGTCTCGGATATACCTACACAGCAGGTTGAATGGACTGACGCCTATTAGAAAACAACTACTCCACTGGCTAATACCACGAACGACGTTGGATTATATCCGACAGGCGTCAGTGCAGGAATCTTCACAAAAAATTTCCTGTATATGCAAATGGCAATACAACTGAAAGAGTCGACCTTCAATTTTGGAACGGGAAGACTTGCAGACTGGTTTCGGGCTCCTTAGCCACTCGTCAGTGAAAGATAGTGACCATCATCGACCTAAAGTCAACGATATTCCACAATTAAAATCGAAATTCTTTCAGAGTACTTCATTTCTCGTTTTAAGTTGGAGCTAGCAAATTTCGGATATGCAGTTGTCACTGGATGGAGTGACATTTTTGATGTTCGCTCCGACTTAAGACGAGGATTGATTGAATTTCGATTTTCAATTGTGGAATATCTTTGACTTTAGGTCGATGATGGTATCTGTCTTGCACTGACGAGAGGCTAAGGACCCCGAAACCGGTCTGCAAGTGTGCCCGTTCCAAAATTGAAGGTCGACTCTTTCACAGGGCCGCACCGGTCCTGTGTGCGAAGTTTGCGGCGCATATAGGCGCCAAGGAAACTTCGAAATTACTTTTGTTACACTTACAAAACAACCTATTCTTTGTAGTGGAGTATCGATAAGTATATTAAGACGATGCCGCCGAAGTTACTTCCGTGCCTCTGCCTGAGGCATGGAAGTAACCAAGACAATTATCGTCACCAATACCAACTTTTTCCAAAGATGACCTTGGACTCTGGCCGGAAGTTTTCAATGCTACTTTGATCCAGTATTTAATAGAAAATCCGATTAAGCAGTATCATTTTCCGCGTGACTCTTCGGGGCGAAAATTTTCCGAGTATTATTATGAAAGGCATTTATAAAACGGTGAAAAGTATCACAGAGAGTGACTACTGTATTCAGTGTCCGAAAGTGCCGTTTATTTCTTCTGTTGCAAGCTATTTGAATCAAAACATAAAAATAAATTCTGCGAGAGAATTTAGTGATTGGCAACATCTAGCTGTGTATTGCAGCAGACATGAGAAAAGTTGGCTCATTTGAATGATTATAAAAAATGGACAAATTTATGTCACGCTCTTAAAAATAGGTTTGTTTTGGTTCTGTATTACGAACTGTTATTGAACCGTCCCGTATCGACGCCGAATCAATGCGCAGAACATTACAGTCACAGAACAGTTCTGGAACGGTCCCAACAAGTAAAAAACCAAAACACATTTTAATAACTGCGCATGATCGAACTGTACAGAATTGTGAACCAAAACAAACCTATTTTAAAGAAATACCAACAATTCCATAGTGTCTCAGGCCTGTAGAGAAAATTCCTCTGGACTCTTGTATCTTGTGACACTTGCAAGTTGGCTCCCCTGTCATGGATTGGAAGCTCTCGGCGGCTGCTTTTGTTGTGCAGGTTAGGTTATAGTCCAAATTTTGTTGGCTCCCCTGTCATGGATTGAAAGCTCTCGGCGGCTGCTTTTGTTGTGCAGGTTAGGTTATAGTCCAAATTTTGAGTGTAGAGTTGGAATTTCTAAATTACAGTATAGGAAATGGTGAAAATGTTTTTCCTTCCAAATTACAAGAGACAAGTTCCAATGGCTGCGATACGTTAATTATACCTCAAATATTAACTTCTGAAGACAGCCATCCATTTTGAGCTGGCGACTTATTTACAATAGTTAGCTGTCTGTAGGCATGTTGTCGAAGGCTTTTCACAGACATAAATCTATATACTAATTACTAAAACACACTTCTACTTGCGCGAATGGATGATAAAAGGCAGCAACAAGCAATAGTGGAGCATATGTTTTTGATGATTTGTTAACATAAAATGTGCAATAATGAAATGTGAATAAAATCTTATATACTTTTATTACATTTTTTCAATTAGTAATCGATAAAGAAATATTCTTATTTTTATTAGTAATTAATGGGGAAATATTTTGCTGTAATAAAAACATGATTAATGCATTTCGGATTAAGAAAATACGATGATTGTAGTTCCAAACACAAAAAAAAGTTTTATGTGAAGTGTACATCTACTGTCGATTTCGGATTCAAAAAGTTTTACCACCAATAAACAAAAAGTTGGTCTTACTCTTGTCGGATGAAAACGGGACATTGTGTATATAATGAAGACCTATTGAGATTGAAGATTGTAAATCACCCTGACTGCGAATGGAAGTAGTATTGTTAAACCACATTTTCCTGGAATGTCCGATTAATATGACCCCGAACAGAGACTTGTATCATGGTCTCATGCTAAAGGGTGTTGCTGCTCCCATGAGTATCACAACAATTTTACATGGTTTAAATTTTTCGCTATTGAAAATATTAATACAATTTATGGAACAAAGTCGAATTATGATTTTCTTCAACTCATTTAGTTTCATTCATTTCCTTCCCATTTCCAATCATAATCATTCCTCTTGTTTGTTCTTTCTGTTTTTAAGTCCACTTATCTTGTAGCACACGAAGATACACATTAGACGTCTCAGAAGAACGATTAAATTCCAAAAAGGAAAACAGATTACAGCATAATCACCGATCAGACAACGCTGTAACCCCCCGAATTGAGCTGGCTAAATGCGCCGCAGGAAAGCAATAGCTAGAGAGAGAAAGAGTAGATGTTTATTCTAACCTAAAACTTAAACGTTCAAAATTCAATAATTTCAATGAACACATTTCACAACAGATATTGATATTCATCTGCAAAAATGAGGCTGAGCGTAGACGGCCTAATTGTATATTTCCCTTATGACTACATTTATCCCGAGCAATACTCGTATATGTGTGAGTTAAAAAAAGCTCTAGATGCCAAGGGCCACTGTTTATTGGAAATGCCTTCAGGGACAGGAAAGACAGTCACACTATTGGCTCTTATAGTGGCTTATATGAGGGAAAATCCTCACGAAGTGAGGAAACTCATTTACTGTTCGAGAACTGTACCTGAAATCGAGAAAGTCATGGAGGAATTGAAGAAACTTTTACTCTATTATGAAAAACTAGATGGTCAGTATCCTAATTTCTCCGGACTTGTTCTGTCGTCGCGAAAGAATCTTTGCATACATCCCCAAGTCAGTTCGGAGAGGGAAGGAAAAATCGTGGATGGAAAATGCCATTCTCTGACTGCGAGTTATATTCGAGAAAGACACAGCCACGATGACAGTACTCCTATATGTCAGTTCTACGA
Organism: Leptinotarsa defecta; assembly: GCA_015342085.1. Taxonomy (NCBI): domain Eukaryota; kingdom Metazoa; phylum Arthropoda; class Insecta; order Coleoptera; family Chrysomelidae; genus Leptinotarsa; species Leptinotarsa defecta. Next base: position 8,430 of record WOGO01007613.1, read on the forward strand.
AGGATTTTCTTTGGACGGAAAGGAATCTACTTTACCCCATGGTGTATACAGTTTGGAAGACTTGAAACAGTTCGGTAGAGACAGGAATTGGTGTCCATATTTCCTAGCACGATTTGCCATTACATACGCCAATATCGTTGTCTACAGCTACCACTACCTCTTGGATCCAAAGATAGCTGATGTGGTGTCTAAGGAACTGGCCAAGGAGGCTATCGTAGTGTTCGACGAAGCTCATAACATAGACAATGTCTGCATTGATTCTATGAGTGTTAAAATTCATAAAAGAACTATTGAAAAAGCTTCTGCAAATATCCAGCTGTTGGAAAAAACAGTTGCTGAAATGAGAGAAGACGACCACAAAAAACTCCAGGAGGAATATCAGAGGCTAGTTCAAGGACTGAGAGATGCAAGCTTAGCCAGAGAAACTGATGTAATACTTTCCAATCCTGTTCTACCTGAAGAAATTCTCCAAGAAGCCGTTCCCGGCAACATAAGGAATGCAGAGCACTTCATAAGTTTTCTGAAACGTTTTGTAGAGTATATAAAAACACGGTTAAGGGTGCAACATGTGGTGCAAGAATCCCCAATAGGGTTTTTGAAGGATGTGCAGGCCAAAGTGTGTATAGAGCGTAAGCCGCTGAGGTTTTGTGCTGAGAGACTGGCTTCATTGCTGAGAACACTTGAAATTTCAGATCTGACTGACTTTAGTCCTATTATTCTCATAACGCACCTGGCTACTTTGGTATCCACTTACACCAAGGGGTTCACCATAATAATAGAGCCTTTCGATGATAAAACTCCCACCGTTTCCAATCCCATTTTTTATTTCAGCTGCTTGGACTGTTCCATAGCAATCAAACCTGTGTTCGATAGGTTTCAGACAGTAGTGATAACTTCTGGGACACTGTCACCCTTAGATATGTACCCAAAAATCCTCAACTTCCATCCAGTCATCATGACTTCCTTTACCATGACCCTGGCAAGGCCTTGTCTACTTCCTATGATCGTCTCGAAAGGCAACGATCAAGTAGCTATATCTTCCAAATTCGAAACCAGAGACGATAACGCTGTGATACGTAACTATGGTCAACTTCTCGTTGAAGTAGCAGCTAACGTACCAGATGGAATAGTTTGTTTTTTCACTTCCTACATGTACCTTGAGTCTGTTGTGGCAAGTTGGTATGATCAAGGGGTCATCGATAGTTTACAGAGATATAAGCTGCTCTTCATAGAAACCCAGGATTCTGCAGAAACTAGTTTTGCCTTGATGTACTATATCAAAGCCTGCGAGTCAGGGCGAGGCGCAGTTCTGTTATCTGTAGCTAGAGGCAAAGTATCAGAGGGGGTAGATTTTGATCATCATCTAGGCAGAGCCGTTTTGATGTTTGGTATTCCTTACGTTTACACCCAGTCGAGGATATTGAAGGCTAGGTTAGATTATTTACGAGATCAGTTCCAGATTCGTGAGAATGACTTTTTAACCTTTGATGCTTTGAGACATGCTTCGCAATGCGTAGGGAGAGCCATCAGAGGGAAAACTGACTATGGTATCATGATTTTTGCAGATAAACGGTTTTCTAGGGCAGACAAGAGAACCAAATTGCCCAAATGGATTCAAGAACATTTGAAGGACTCTTACTGTAACTTATCCACAGAAGAAGCCATACAATTGGCAAAGAGATGGCTCAGGCAAATGGCTCAGCCTTTTACGAGGGAGGACCAGTTGGGGGTTTCTTTGCTCACACTAGAACAGCTCCAAGAATTGGAAGCGAAAAAAAGAGAGGAACAATCCAAAGCAGAGTAGTTCAATAAGCTTAGTCGATTTAGAATAGCCGATGTTTTTTACTGTTGACAGTCCAATTCTAGTAATAAACTTTTTACTATTCTTTTTTTTTGTTAAATAGGTGACTGACCACAAAAGTTTTTTCTTTGAATATGCTCTTACCTATTATGAAAATTTCATAACCATTGAATATCTCATTTTGAACTATTTGAAGTCTGGATATTTTATTTATTGATAAATGAATGCCCAAGACTTAGTCATTCTAATATGTGATGAAAGAATAACTATCAAATATATTCCTGTTTCGATAACTCTCATGAGCAATTGTGTCTCTAAACACTTTCAAAATTCGTTTAAATGAATTCATTTCACCACTGTACATGTAAAAAGATGAATTATGGAAGGCATGTGTGTGAGAGTGGTTGTATTGCTCATGTCTACCTAGCCTATGAGTACATGAGTATAATATGTGTATATTTAAATATTGATGATTGTGGCACTATAGGTGTATTTTTATATTTTAGCATTAAGTATTTTTATTACTAATTACAAATATTATAAACGTATGTAAATTAGGATGTTCCTATTTCAAATAAAGATTATAAATAAGACAGTAAATAACATACAACATACTCATTATGAAGCTACTGTGTCTACCTACTCCTGAGAACACCAACTTGGTTGGTGAAAGGTGCGTCAAGAAGAGTGTTGTAGGTTGTAGTCACAGCCCGAGAATACCTACCACAGAGAAGCGACAAAGACGGCCATTTTGTGTCCCTTTTTCGTAGACGCATGCGTCGACTTGGTTGTCTACGTCATTCTCTCCATTAGTCTGTGAGCACTGAGCAA
>WOGO01007614.1:0-10757 GCA_015342085.1 Leptinotarsa defecta
TAGACAATGGAAGTCCGAACTGATGAAATACACCACGAAACATTGTCAACCACCTTCAAACATTAAATAGTACTAATCGTTACAGTTTTCTACGTGAGGAAAAATATTTATTTTTCCAAATAATGGCTATTCTTGAGAATAATTTTATCAAGAATCCATCGGGTTTCAGAAGAAAACGATTTAGCAAGAATTTTTTTATTACATTCATTTTTTTAAATTTTGGTTGATCAGAGAATAATGGTTTTTTTGTACAACTGTCATTAAAAGCGAAATTTTTAATGGTAGTCTATTAACAGATGTTGTTTACAAAGTGTTTAAAATATTTTTAACACTAGTGTTGAAAGTATGTTAACACAATTTTTTGGACCAAATAGCAATAAACAAAACATGAGTATTCAATTTTCGAGAGTTTTACTATGAACAATAGATATAGATACAATTAAATTCTCTTACAAATGTATAATATCCATTAATCATATTATTATTATTATTTATTAACATTAATATGAAAAGAACAATGATATCTTGCTAATACTACTACTAATAATGGTATCTTGCGATGTTGAAGAGCCTTGTAATATAGTTGAACTAGCTGAGTTGACAAATTCATGAGCATTAACATTTAATTCTTGAAGTGAAGCGAACGATGCAGTAACGCTGGAGCTAGCTGTTGGGATTATTCTTTCAGTAATAGCCTTTTTATAAGAAATAAATTGATCGATGTAACCCTCAGCTACGTGCTGCGTGCTTCTTAATATACGTTATATTTGCTCCTGAGTCGGCTAGCAAAGGAGCAGAAGACCTTCTGAAACAGTATATTCCTTTGGTTCCGGGAGGTTCAGAAACTCAGCAATGGTAGAGGGCATTCACCAAACGTGTTTATACCAACCGGGTTGGCACTGCATTTATAATTTGAGTAGGTGTTTCAGAAAAAACCGTTGATGATTGATAACAGAAGAGTGTAATGCAAAGTATTTATGAAAATAGTCAATTTTTTTTTCCAACAATGCAAAAAGAGCGACCTGTTTTCGTTTTGGTATTTGGAATTTGAACAATCGATAATTTATCCATTAATTTAATGTCTTCTATTAATAAATGTTACAGCTCTTCACGCCGGCAGGCTCCATATATTCCGAAAATGGTAGCAACTTTTATCATCAAATATTTTTCATCTGGCGCCTCATTGATAAACCTCTGGATTTGTTCAAACGTAAGAGTTTTTGATTTTTTGGGCCTATAACTTTAATTTTTCCGCTTCAAAAATGCTATTACCTTGAAATATTTGCTTATATTAACACCATTTTTAACTCGACTTTTCCACAAAGTTGACGAGTTCCATATTTTTGATTTCTCTTCTAGATGGGATAAGAAGAAGGTTCCGCTGAAATTTCCTTCGACGTTTTTAAGTCTACACCAGCTATGAAAATTAGCATATGCAACGTCGTATTGCTGAGCCGATTTTTTTTGGTAACAATTCAATTGAAGCTCTTTTTTTGCAGCCTCTTCAATATCTTCTGGAACACACTATTCCTCACTATTGTTCTTCATTATGCAAGACATTAAACACCTGCAAGAACTTTAAATGTGACTTCAAATAAAACACGTGAGCTGTAAACAATACTATTTGTTGGTAACCAGTTGATTCGGCGTCACTTGACCCGTCCATTTCACAGCAAATGCGATAACATGAAAATAGTTAACTGACAAGAGATTTCAAAATGTGTTTTTATAGAAATATTAAATCAAACAGGACAGTTGTACAAAACACTTTGTATGATATTTGTGTTGAAAGTAAGTTTTATTTTGTTCGTGAAATTGCTCAACTCGCTATGCTCGTTTTGCAAAGTTTTTTACTCACAAAATGAAATCTTACTTTCAACACTCATATCATAAATAGCTATTTGGTGTGAATTTCTTATCAAATGTATATGTTTTTTGGGATGCTGCGTGTAAAAGTGAATCGAGAACACACGAAGGTAAAGAAAAGAAACCGAACCTTAATCATCTATCACCAGGTCAAAGATGACTGAAAATGATTTCAGACATCAACACTCGAAACGTTGTGTTAGTACTTTAATTTCGAATCCTTACCTCTAACAATCAATAAAAAACATCAATCACTCAAACATACGTTCTACCATTTTATTACATTAGTACGTCAATATTTTTATCCTTCAATACTCCAAAAACGGGTTATTTTAATTATCACGAATACAGGATTCAAACCATTATTTAGTTATTGATGAGTGTTGGTACTGAAGAATGTAAAGCGTGAAACTTATTTATAGTGGCTTAATTTGAAACTTAATTGAGTAACATCATCAAAGCCCTGAAGAAGGATCAAAAGCAATTCCACTCAATTTCTCAACATAAAAAGCAATTTGTCACAAAGAAGCCACACAAAAAGTCCACCTTTGAATGTCAGCACTCGGTAATATATAAATGCTAGATTTATTCTGCTCATTTCCTCAACTCTGTTTTGTTGTTGTCGCATCCTGTGATGTGAAAGCAGATGAAAGGTGTAATTCTGGATTGACGAACAAAACAAAAGCGACTGTTGTCATCCAATTCCAACTGTATAATTCCGTTGAGTTCGTGGAGTAAAGACAGACACGGGACAAAAAACTATTTTATATGCAGTAAAATAATTTTTTACTCGTTACTACTCGTTACATTCCTGTGTAGATTGAGAGAGCAATCAAGTTTAAAATGATTTGACCAGGCATTTGATACTATTTTAATGAAGATGAACAAGCACTGTAGTTGTTTCTCAAAGCCATGCCTGTACAAAAGATATTTGTAAATTGTTTTACACTTTCTCAGAGTTGAATTGAAGATATATGGAATTCTGTTTGAAATCTGTTTGAAATCTGATTTTCCGTTAACCAGCTGTCGCACCCCTGCGAACGACAACCCTTCAGATATCGAAACTTGTGTGACTAAGGATCAACGAGGTCTTACCTTTTAACGTGTGATTCCTAACACGTGTGATTCCTTACCTAAAGTTTTGTATTTTGTAAGGTACTTCTGATATATACCGCTCTCAGGAGTTATAAGGAGGCTGAGTCACATACACTATATTTAAGTGATCACCATCCCATCACTTCGGTGCTCGGAATTTTTTGTGAAATTCATGTAAGGTACTAGAGTTCCAAGTGTGATGAAATTTTCAGAGAAAGTATAACTTTGGCAGCTTTATACGCTGAAGTATTAAAGGTTGTTGAATGAATACAACTTTCTATTCAGAAAATTTTTCCAAGTTTCAGAGAATCTGTATATGCGATGTCAAGATATAATAGTATCCAAATTGACATCAGAAATATCAACTGACATAGTCAACAAAATTTCATGAAAATCAACTCATTTTTTCCAGGTCATGTGGATAAAAATCATACAAGAATTGTATACCTTCATATTTTCTACTATTTTTATACTCAGCTTTTTCCATTGCGAGGTTCAGTTTCAATGAAATAGTAAAATAAAACTGTTCTACTGTTGAACTTCACTTCATTTCATTAACTGTATTTGGATTAACCTAACACTGGCTTGATTAGTTTTTTCCTCAAGTTACTGCCTGTACTGGGAATCGCACTGTACAAGGTAAAACCTCGTTAATCCCCAGCTAGCACAAGTTTCTATATTTGAATGTTGTTATTCGTAGATGGAAAACAGATTTCAACAAACCCTCCGGTAGTTTTTACATGTGATTGAATTATCGTACTCAATATATCCAAAAGCTTTCAACCTATCAAGCGCAATAGCCTAAGACTTCGAATATTCCTCAATAGTATTACTGCTAAGCGGTGACGAAGCAGGAGATCACCTATCAACCTTTATTCTGTTCGGGTAACATACCGTGCTCTTCGCCCATTTCACGGTTGCCATAATTGTACTATCAAGGGGACTATTCGCAATGTGGTGAATGAATTCAGATTCACTGGTTCAGTAAACGATCGATCAATACCCGTACGTTGACGAAACACAACATCTGTCGAAAACATCGTCACTGTCTGTGAGGGTGTGCAGGAGAATCCGTGGCAGTCGACTTCGCGTAGCCCACAAGAACTCAGTCTTTCGCAGACCACAACCCAGTAAATTTTGCGTCATGACTTGGGTCTGTATCCGTACAAAATTCAACTGACCCAGGAACTGGAGATAAATGACCATAGACAACGACGTATGTTTGCTGAATGGGCTCTGGAGTAGTTGGCAACTGACCTAATTTTCATAGGAGAATCATCTTAAGCCTAGCTAACGATTTTGACCAGGCCATCACCGTCAACGACGAGCTTTATAGGTCAATGATTTCCAACTTTTTTCGGCCTGGCCTGAATTGAATGATCTGGACACTAACGGCATGTGGTTTCAACAGGACGGCGCTCATGCCACATAGCTCATGGTACAATGGATGCGCAGATGTATGCGAATGAACCCATACAATCGATCAAATTCAGCCTGATTTATGCGCTATAGTCATGAAAAATTGGACGTTCCGGATGCGCTCCACCCAGACAAGCAGTGACGACCATTTGAACGATGTAATATTTTTACACTCCCACACGTAATGGGGAGTGTGATATCGTATGATTTTTCATATCACTATTAAATACGCAATCGGTTCATTGTTAAAATTTTTCTTGTTCTTTTCGGCTACAGGCTTCTAAACTATTACACAACTTTCCATAAATGTGTCCAGTAGTTAGATCGATGTTGTTTTTTGGAATTGTCAATATAAGTTTTGGTAGTACCGAAACTGAAAATGAAAATATTTTGAGCTTTAAATTTTTGGATTCCATTTCTTAGCAGCATCAGATCTACTGAGTTTAGCTCTTCTGAAATTTCAACATAATTTCCGTCATTTGTTACAGGCAAGTGTAGGTAATATTTTGAGTCACAACGCCTCATTCATAGCAGAATCTTTTGTCGAGCTTGAAGGCTGTCATATTATGGATTTTTTTGTATGTTTCGCCAGCACGTATGTTTTTTTTAAACTATTTCATGTCATATGGTGAAAGCAGTCGCTCAGTAGCCAGGCGGTTCGACATGGGTGCTTTGTTCACTCACTCGAATTGACTGGTGTGTTGGTCGGTGGTTCAAGCCCTAGCCCAAACGATCGATTTTAACTTGCTATTCTCCAACCCGTGTTAGGAGTCACACGTTAAAAGGTAAGACCTCGTTAATCCTTAGCTCGCACAAGTTTCGACTTCTGAGAGTTGTCGTTCGTAGGAGTGCGTCAGCTGGTTAACGGAAAAACAGATTTAAAAACAGTTTTCTTTTATAGAAAAATGTTGGGAAGTTCCAAAAAAGGGAGAGATCAATTAATTTCAAAATGAACTATACAAAAATCTGTAGCTTATGGAAGGAAATAATTCTCAAACACAAGTAGCCCTCTTTCAACAAATACTTTCATATTGAATTACACAAATATACTTCCGTACCAACTAATTCCATATGAGCATTGAATCTTGTGTAAAATATTTTTTCACACTCTGCTTGTACTCAAAACAATTGTCATGGAATTGAATCAGACATCATCCATAGGATTGCTACACAATATATTATATGAAAGAGGTAAAATTACAGTTATATGAAAAACTGTCCTTCTCAATGGCGGACATCCATATTTCGGGATATGACACTTGCCTCTCCAGCATCAATCTGGATAACATAACAAGCACTCTATTCATAAACAATATCACGACTTTATGTCACGAATGAGCTAAATCTCCTCATGTCATCAACAATGACTCCAACCAAAAGAAAAAATAAATACTTTTGAAACAACAATTTTTGCAAAAAAAGGGTTATTCATTTTCGATAGGTAACATTATAAGTTTTCCAGATGATTCTCCGATATTTTCTTGGGCATCGATTATCATTTGTTACTCGTTTGCGGATAACTTATGAACAAAAACGTATGAATATGTTAACTGTGATATCGTGGAGTTCCATCATTTGGATGAAGCCTCCCGGTATATTTCTTAGAATGTTTTTTCTGTAGGAGATAGGGATTACCCAGGTCCTAAAACGGTACAGGTCCTTAACGTGTGATTTCCAGCATGTTTAAAGTTGATTGACATTTGTTAATGTGGAATGAATTGACGAAACAGACATTGATAATCTTCAACAGAGTATCACAGAAAAAATCTACTACGTACTGAGATTCGAAGCTATATATAAGAAAACTGGGATGTTTCGATGTACTATGAATGTTGTTAGTGGTACCAATACGAATCAAGAACACAACGTTTCAACTTTTTTGTTTATATAGCAATTGGAAGGTTGAAGTGGAAGTTTATTTACTCCACTAGGATTTTGTTCACAATGAAATATTATAAAAGGCATATCATTCCATTGGAAAAATCAGTTGATTTGTTTCATACTATGATTTTTCCTTGAGATTAAATTTCTTTTTCTGAAACATTTTAAATATTGACTGTGTTGCGCATATGTCTTAGGTATAAAACTCATTTTAAACTCTCCACTTTCTATTCTCTTAAATTTTAACACGGTATCGTTTGAGGAAAAATGTGCTGAATATTAGACGCAGCCAAGCTCATGAAAAGTATATGGCTCAAAGTTGCTTGGATCTTATCGCATTTTTGTTAGCTCCATTAATAATGTACGTCGAACTCTGGTATACATTTTGAACAGCTTTATTTTCTTTGTACTTTTTAATCTTGCAAGTTTCCGAATTCTGACATGCTTTAGTAGAGAAACGATAATGAAATAAATGGGTTGGTTGATTTGCATGTGGGAGTGTCGAAAAGGAAATCATTTGTGAACTTGATTTGTTATTTTAATTTCTGCATAAATACGGTTTTTTTTTCAGGATAACGAATACCAAAACAATTTCTGGGTCCTCCATGCAGAATTTATATATTGACTGATAACTAAAAAAATTATGACGTAACGTGAAATAATATTATAGGAATTGATAATGTGAGTAACCGATGACTCGTTCATATAATGCACATTGTGAGTTGCTTTTTGATATAAAATTTTGGAAATGAGAATCAATATGATTTATTCATTGAAAATTTCATATAATGTACCTCTCTGTGGGAGCTAGAGTCGGTTAAATTGGAGCAACGTTGTCCAAGTCGTATCTTCAGATACTCCTTTTATTTGTTTGAAGGTAGCTGACAATGTTCGTGGTGTATTTTATCAGTTCGGAAATAACATAAATTGATTTGATAACCCTGAAAAAAATCAAACATGAACATGAACATGAACAAATGAAAATTGAAATATAAATAAAAGCTGAAAAATTTTAAAAAATTAAAAATATTATTAACAAAAAATTAAAAAATAAAAATTAAAAGATTTCAAAACAAGTTAGTTCACAACGTTTCGATTGTTAGTAACCACAATCGTCTTCAGGTGATTACTGGACTATTTATAGGTCATTCGAGTGCTATCACCTATCCCCTCTTCCCTCTTTCCGCTTCATTGCTTTTGGCGGAAATGACCGTTTGGCGGGAGTTGGTCGTTGCGAAATTTCAATGGCCTCTTAGTTTCACCGATGTATGATTCTCCGCACTCGCAGCAAGAACTCCACAAGGAAGAGAAGCCGCCACAATCAGTACTTGTACTTTCCTACATCAGAGGATTATTGAAAAGGATGAGACGGATTGAGTCCAAGTATAACATCAGGACCTGCTTCAGATCTGGGAACACTATTCGTAGCAGCCTCACGAAAACCAGGCCACCAAACGCAGATTGCTATTCCAAGGATTGCATTTACCGGATACCCTGCGAGTGCGGAGAATCATACATCGGTGAAACTAAGAGGACATTGAAAGTTCGCATTGCTGAATACAAGAAACACATACAGCGAGGAGAAACCAGCAAATCCGTAATAGCAGAGCTTGTTTGGACTCATCAACACAACATCAAGTGGACTCAAGCTGAAATCATCCACAAAGAGAAACACTATTTTAGGAGAAAATTCAAAGAAACCGCATATATGTTGTCCAACAACGCATTTAGCCAAGCTAGCGTTGAGATACGTAACATATGGAAACCTCTAATCAAGCGAAAAACAACCAACTCCCGCCAAACGGTCATCTCACGCCAAAACCAATGAAGCGGAAAGAGGGATGTGGGAATAGGTGAAAGCACACGAATGACCTATAAATAGTCAGATCTCGGAGGAATAACCAGTTATCACCCGAACACGATTGTGGATACTAACAATCGAAACGTAGTAACCTAACTTGGTTTGAAATCTTTCAATTTTTATTTTTTCATTTTTTGTTAATAATATTTTCAATTTTTTAAAGTTTTTCAGCTTTTATTAATATTTAAATTTTTATTCGTTTGGTTGTTGTTGTATGTAATTTCTTTGTAATATCCTTATGAAATGTCTTCATTCAGAATTTGAATGTGTCAACACAGAAACTCCAAATACTCAACACCACTTCATTCACTAGATGATCCTGAAGGCTTTCAAATTTTACTTCTTGACAATTCAATATCTTGACACCTCATTTTTTGTGGCTACCATCTAGCTATGCTTAGGTTTTCACGTGGACGACTCTCCTACATGGAGTAATCACTGTCAGATGCTACCGTCCAAACTGAATAGCTACTCGTATCAATTCAGAAATCTCACTGGTTCTGAACATTGATCAACTTCTAAAATTGTATCATGAGCAGATAGACTCCAGACTGAGATATGGATTATGTTTCTGGGGATTATCTAGTTCATTTACAAGTGTTTTTATTGCCCATAGCGTATATTAGCTGGTGTATCAGAGAGGTCATCTTGCATGGATTCGACAAACACCAACAAATTACTTTAATATTCCACCAACGGAAAACCAGATTTGAAACAGATTTTAAACAGATTTTAAAACAGTAATGCACAATTACATTATAATTCATGTAGAGGTATGACTTCTCGACTGTTTAATTAAGCACCAGAATGGTTTAAGGTTCCGAAACAATTCACAGTTTCAAAAAACATTCAAAAAAATTTCGGGTGACCAAATATTTCTATTCCATAGATGAATTTTTCCGAAACTGACAACTGTCGGTTGTCTTGTTCAGTTTATCTGTTAAATACTAGTGTGTAGCTATTTTTATTCTGCTTTCAATTTGACTCTTTAGACGAACCCTATACTACTGTCAGTTGTCAAATGAAGCAAAAATCATTATTATTATTATCATCATTCTGAGATATTTTAATGTTCTGTTTTTTACATAACAACAAGTTGGTGGCGTACAGTTTTCCTTGAATAAAAAATAAAAAAAATTCTTCTGGGCAGAAAGAGAAAAAAATCAAAGATTTTAATCATCATAAAAATTCTAGCTCAAACCTAAGTAGTGCGATAACATCGTGTACTACTCACTTAAACAGTGGAGTTATTATGTTTTTTCAACTTTTGCATTTATTTGGTGAATAGAAGTTCTCAGCCTTGTTACGGTTTCATTTTGTCTGTTTGAGGTCGACCATTATTTAAACTGAAATGGATACTTCCATGAAGGTTTTGGGATATTTTAATTCCTCGTCATTCGTTTAGTTCCCATTCACTGATTAACAACTATACAATGATATATTCGAACGCGTTAATTATATTCGAACACATATTCGAATCCCCTAAGGATTCTGTGCTCTGAGGGAACGGTGAATTGACCATTTTTATTCCATGAATGTCTTGCCGCCGGATCCAAAATTTTTTATGGTACTTTTGGTAGTCATTTGCTAATTTTGGGATTTATCTCAAAACTTCTCGATTTTTCGGATTAACAAAGTGAGATCATCTTTTATAAGAATAGGAAATTGTTTTATTCTTGGCATTTGGATACTGGTAAAACATTCAACTCACTTGTTGGATTCAATTTCTTGCGGAGAATAGAATCTTATTGATTTGAATCTTGGCTTCTTGGGGCAAAAGTAAACCTAGCGGCCACACGACACCAAAGGTGAGTTAGTATTTATCAATGAGACAACTCATCCATTCAGAGAATGAGCTTGATCATTCTGTCCAGGCGTATCGTCCTGGACAGTACTTCCAGTGAACCGTTTCCATGTAATATGAATTGTTTCATTTTAGGCCTTCTTTTATCTGGATGCCATTTCCTCGTGTTAGTATTGCTGTAAGACTAGACATCCTTGCATGAATTCCTAATACAGTAGTAGCAGTAGTGTTGTACCGACAGAACACTGCACACCTAAGTTTGGAACTACAAGACCATTCTTATTCTTCCAGCCACCTCGAGGTAGACACACACAGATAAGCTCAGCTATTAAACAGCAATGTAGTATTGAAGAGACATCCTCCTTTCTTCCTTGGGGAGCTTGGGTTCATTACAGTCCCCTTAGAATTGAAACATATGTGCTATAGGTGTAATATAATTTATATCTTATGAACATTTACAATTAGAAAAGTAATATCTCACATTTGACACTTTGTGGCCTCAGGACAGTGTTGCCAACTGGATGAACTATAAAGTCGCTACATGTGAACTAAAATTCCGCCACGCTGCCTCATATTCCGCTACGCTTGTATATCTGACGCAATCAGTTCGCGCATGCGCCCTATCCAAAATTAAATACCACAGAACTTACAGTTTGTAGTTTGTGTACCGTTCAGATACCACGAAACTGAACTGTCACTAATGTCAGGAATCAGGATCATGCTAATTTTCAACCACGCAACTCAGTAGATGGTACGTATAGTCACACTGAGCTCTTGAACGATCATTCGCGACAGGTCTAATCCATTCTTTCAAGTTGGAATCAGACTACC
>WOGO01007615.1:0-11059 GCA_015342085.1 Leptinotarsa defecta
TTGAAGAGTGAGTGCCCCATTATTTAAACAATCGAAAGAAATTGTCACGTTTCGAAGACTCTTCTTCTTTGCTTTTGCGCAACAAAAATGATCTTTTTTGGATTGGAACGTCACGTGTGATAAGTGGATCCTCAATGACGACAGGAGACGTGCAGAACATCGGTTGGACACCGATGAGCCACCCAGGCACTTCCCAAAGGCGAAAACCCACCAAAAAAGACCATGAGGGTGTTCAGTGGCTGGTGTGATTCTCTACAACTCTCTGTAAAACCCATTCGAAAAGTGATGGCTGAAGCCATCACTATCAACAGTTGTCAATTACTTTCAATATGTAACGATGGTGTGAAGACTAACGATCAAGTCTATCAAATAAATGACCTGCGTTCAATTCTCCAACGCAAACTATTTTTATAATGAAACAAAAATGTGTTAAGCGAAAAGATGGGCTGACATAAGCGCGCCACGTGACTGGGTGGTTCATCTCGTTGAGGGATACGCTTGCTCCTGGTTGTCTGCTTCAATTATTTGTCCACAGAAAATTCAAATCTCACGCTACGATGTTCTGAGATGCAGAAGCGTGCGCTCTGATTAGCAGCTAGCGAGCTGCGTGAGAGTTTGAGGTTGCTCCGTGACAATTCGATACACTCTAACTGATTCACTGCCTAGCTAGCTGGGTGACAGGACACCACGTGACAATTTGGTGCACTCTGGTTACCTGGGTGAGCTGATAGGCAACCTGACTGATGTGATGACGTCACTGTCTGCCTGTGGTGCGGTTATTCCTACTAGCTGGGCACTTCTCAAAGGCGAAAACTCACCAAAAAAGACCATGTGGGTGTTCAGTGACTGATGTGATTCACTACAACTTTCTGCATCCAGGCCAGTTCCTCGTAGCAGAGTCCTATTGTTAAGAAATCCAAGAAATATACCCAGCAGCAGCCGGCATTGCCACCAGAAGAGGTTCGATTCTGTTTCATGACAAAGGCCGTGCGCACGTTTCACAAATCACGGTCCAAAAATTAAACCGATTGAGCGTCGAAGTTCTACCTCACCCATCATACTTCCCTAGACCTCTCACCAACCGACTACCATATTTCCAAGTACTTCGATAACTTTTTCACCGGTAGAACATTGGCCAATCAGAGCCTGGCGAAAACGGTTTTCGTCGACTTCATCGAATCCCGAGCAGACAATTTTATGGCGACGTAATCAAGCGACTTCAGTTATGTTGGCAAAAATGCACTGATTCAAATGTCACTCATCCCAATTAAATCTAATGAGTATTCACTGAGGTATTACAGTTTGAAGCAGATTCATAAAAACGGAGAAAGGTATTTGCGAAATGTTTTAATTATATTAAAACTTATAATCTAGTTACATCAATTATTAGGAATCTAATGTAGCTGAACGTCTATAGAGGGTACATCACGATGACCGTCGGCTAGCCGTATTTTGAGAAATAATAGGACTCATATACTCACAATTGGTAAAGTTAGGTTTTTGTATACTTTATCAAATTGCAACACTACCGATTATATCAGAAGTTATGGCGAACTCCCTTATCTCAAATAGAATATCCTATATATTTTCACATTTTTTGGAGACCTGGTATATTTCCGGTATGAACTTGGCATACATCCTATATAAAAAATTCACCGATTTTGACGTATTGATTTTTCTCATAGAAGACATGAATGAGCTGATACGAACTCATCAATGTACCTCATTTTAGAGAAAGTAGATCTAACGTTTCCAAAATGTTATAAAAGGTATTCAAAATCATTCACTTCTTCTGAAGATATAGGAAAAAAATCAAAATTTGCTTTAATCAAATGGCACTTTCCAAATTCCCATTAAATATTTGATTTCAGATGAATAAATGATAAATAAAATCTATTTCACTAATTCAACTTCTTCGATGTATTTTTGAGAGATGATCTCATAATCACTGAAAGGACTTTTATATATAGAAATGAAATTTCATTTCAAAACCTGATTTATTGGAAAAGCGGATTGATGTGAAACTTTGCCTTATAGCTCAATTCAGCTTCATTATGATTGTGAGTGTGACCATTATTCTTTTTCATGTCTTGGATCGTATGTTAAAAATATGTCTCTCACATTTCTTTGTATTGCACTAATCTCCTGACGAATTCCGAGACAAAAAATAATATGAAACAAAAGGGAAAAGGAAAAATACATTAATTATCATTCATTATCTTCCTGGTTGAGTAACAATAGCGTAACGAATTGAAGTTCCATCCTCGAAATGTATATCCGAAAGAAGAGTTTTTAGAGTTACTGTATATGTGAAAAACACAATATTGTATATTACTACTAATTTCTCAGTAGCTTAGGCAATTTACCATTCAAAATTGAATTTTGTGTTTCCTCAAACTTCCGCTAACTATTCATCAGACATTAAAGCTAAACTTGCACTAATAAAGATTCACTGCTTTGTGTTGTAGACCAAATGGGTTATCGATTTTTCTGTTGGACTTACTGGCGTCTGTCTAGATTAATGACCTATATCTTTGAGTAGAGTTATTCTTTATAAAGGAATCGAAACATTTGCTGTAAATTCTAAAATAATTCAATACCAAAACGAAATTAGATAACACAATACATATCATTTTACCTAACTTTTCGTTGTCGTATGATGCATTTAAATATAGGTATAAACTATAAACGATTCATATTTAGTCAACAATAGTTTGTTGGCTGTACCATTTGATTATGATCATGCAATTCTACTCATCAACCATAGGTGGGGAACAAAAAATTTCATTTTAGTTCGAAAATGTATAGTTTCTTTTCGTGTGCATGTATTTATTGCCTTCTCAAGAGGACTGTGGAAGAATTGGCATATTTTTTTTCAGAATATAAAATAGGATCCGATGTTTTATTCAGTAAATAACATAACACATATTTTACCTAAATTAAAATTAAATTGAAAACTAACCGGGATATTGGCTTAAACGAACCTGAGTTCTAATTACATTTACTTCAGTTACAATTATTATTTTGTTAAAGATCACAAAATTGTTCAGTGAATATTTCAAAATTTACTCTAATAAATAACAGCAAAACAGTCCACCTAAAAAAATCATACAGGAAATTAATTAGGCAGTACAGCTTTTAAATGCTATGGCACATATTGAAAAGCTTGGAAATAATTCCTGTTGCAAATTCAACACCTAACTAACTGTCATATTAGATAAGTAAGAATAGTTTCAGAAGGATTTGCAGAATGCGGAAAGCAATATGCAGTGGCAATATTTCAAATTATCTGTTGCTGGTTTTTTGGGTATTCAACCTTCCACAATCTGAAAAATAGACAAAACCGAATCAATTGGGAATCTGCTGAAGGGCAATTAAAGGAAAACTAAAGAGTTTCCTCTTATAGGGATGAACTGTTCAATTTACACCTCCGCAGAGTCTCTAATGATTCAGCTTTGATTATTTTACAGATTGATGAAGGTTCACAATACCCAAAAAAACATTGACACAAAAAATATCTTTCAAAGAATATTTCAAATTATATCCATACATGCTTTAGCAATTTCGAATAACTCAATCAACTTATATACTTAAAATATTTCTTGCTATACATAGCTCTCAAAGCTGTACACCTTTTCAGTAAAAATGCAACGTTTTCGATATTGGGGTGACACTGAGACTGGTTCTGCTAGATGAGACAACATGACTTGCTGGTGCAGGTATCAACATTCATGGGACACATTGCAACCGAAGATAAAGGAGGAGTGTTTTGTTGACTTGACGGCTAAAAGCAACTGCCCTCTGGAGGCTGAGTGAGCTTCATGTTTTCTTTCAGTGTCATCAATCTACGAAGTTCTTGTAAAACGGTTTTTATGGAGTAATCTCTCTGCCACCTCGCCAACACAGGAACTTGTCTGTTATCCACCTAAAAATTGAGACAGGATGAATACATAATCTCCAAACTTTTATTAAAAATGATAATAATGATAATAAAGGAAAAGTATTGAACCGCTGACACCATTTTGGAGAGCTCGCCTCACCATAAAATCTGGTTAGGATAAAATTCAAACAGAGCAGGTCACTTTCCAAAGAGATGTATTTCAGAGTGATCCCTTCAGCCTTCTGCTTTTCTGTATCTTTTTTGTTATAAAAATATAACAACAGAGTACAGTTCAGCACAGTTAAGACACTATAAATACAAAAATATGTTGTTATTCTCCCTAATCAGCAAAAGTGCTAGTCTCGGGATTCACAAACATTCAACATGACCAGTGAAACACGAAAACTAGAAAACCACTACAAAGCTCATAGTAGTAACATATCAGACATGTGCCTCGAGGCTCATATGTTCTTTTGAACTATTAACGAATGAACTATACTCCGGCAACTCAAGTATATGGACAGGTAATTCACTGAAGAACTTTACAGCCCGTGTAAAAGGATTGTATGATCCTTTTTCCATTCTTACCATGCTCAGGTGTAAGTCATTTCTACCCCTTGTAAAATACTCATAAAACTGGTTGTTGACTAGTAGATCGTTGTTGCTTTTGATTCTTTTGTTTTTTATTTTATATATGTTCTTGCATTGCTCAAGTTTAAGTAGATATTTAATTGGGTGTAGTTCAGTCTGTGAGAATAAATCATTTGTGTGGGTTCCATATGAAATTGGAAATAAAACTTTTATTGATTTATTTTGTAGTTGTAACTAGAAATGCCACAATTACCCTATATAATCAACAGATACCTAATATTCGCCAATATATATATACACTTTAAACCAAGTATCTATTACTGAAACTTGAGTAACTGGAATACCTATATAGAGCTCCTAACATTAGTACAATTTTATCATTAATATGTTCTATGTGACCTGACCAGTTCAACTTATCATCTATTATGAGTCCCAAATACTTGCAAATACTTGGCAACATTCATTAAGGGTAAGTTATTTATTCTTAATTCAATATTTCCACAAATTCTATTTTTTTTTTGTTTAAATAGCATGTAAACGGCAGAATTCAACTTAAGTTTATTATACGTTAGCCAATTTGAGAACTGTGTTCTCCAGTAAATGTACATCACCTCCACTGTACAAAAGAATCGTGTCATCGGCGAAATGAAATACCTCCCCGTAAGCCCGGCCTGCCTCAGTGACAGTATCATCAGTGTATACAACAGGGCCCCAAAAAGGGTCCCTGTGATACGCCACAATTTTTTTTTTAATATTTTTGCTCATGTTCTCACCAAAAGCGACAAACTGGAATATTTCTTTCAAAAATGTCTCAATGAGAGAATAAGTTTTGCCCCTTATACCCATGCAACATAATAATAATAATAATAATAAATATCTTTATTTCTGAAGATTAATTAAAAGAAATAACATCACCAGCAAGATAAATTATGTCAGACAATATAGCATGAGGAATTCAGCAATAGAATAGGGTTCTTCATTCAGTAGAATCTTATGAGGAGTGGGGAGTTTGTTCAACATTTTCATGTTTTGATAGAACGAGCTTCTTTCTGTAACAGTTAGTCTATGTTTTGGGTATACATAGTCGAAATTTCTAATGTTACATACATTTTGTGGTAGACTATGTTCAAAAAGATTATTCAGAAAAACAGAATGGTCTACAACATCAAATACCTTTCTTAAATGAATGAACACTGCAATAACCATTCTTTTTTTATACAATTCCGATGTAATATTATGAATGAGATGGTCCTTTTCACCAGGAAAAGAACTAAACTTCTCTGAAGAGGTGAAATACCTTGGTACTATCCTCGACAGGAAGCTAACATGGAACTCTGACCTACAGAGTAGAGCAAAAAAAGCATATGTGGCTTATGAGCAATATCGAAGGACAGTGGGATGTGCATGGGGTCTTTCACCCCTTGTGGTCACCTGGATCTACACTGCAATAATAAGACCTATGTTAACGTAAGGAGCCATTGCATGGGGACCGAAAGTTCTACAAGCAACAGCCATCTGACTGTTGCTTGTAGACAAATACAGCGACTGGCTTGTTTGAACATCACAGGAGCCATGAGAACAACCCCAACCGCGAAAATGGAATTATTTACTGGTCTGACGCATCTGCACCTGTACATTAAGGAGGTTGTGTTAATGGCCATATAACGATTGCGCACGGCTGGTGTAAACCTCGAAGTAGGAATAGGTAAATTGAGGCTGAGCCTATGGCGAGAAGCATTTACTGCGCAACCTCTGTTGCAGGCAACCAGTGATACAATTGAACCCAGGTTAGTGTTTAATAAACCCTATAAAATACAAATAAAACAGAACGCTGAGTCAGATGCTACAAATGCAATACGCATATATACAGACAGCTCAAAAACCAAAGAAGGCTCAGGATGTGGACTGTACTCCAGATCACTAGGCCAAAGGATTGAGTGGGGAATGGGAAAAAATACCAGCGCGGTTCAAACAGAACTGGCTGGTATCTCAATTGCCACAAAAGAAATAACCAAGAAAGGAATTTCTGGCAAAAAATAACAATCTGCACTGATAGCAGACAAGCCCTATTAGCCTTGAACAGAAGTGTTACCTCAGGACTAGTACTAGAGTGCCACCAAGATTTAGCCAAAGCCTCGTTAGATAATAACATTATCCTGAGGTGGATTAAAGGGCACGACAGGAGTAAAGGAAATCTCCTTGCCAACTCTTTTGCCAAGGAAGCGGCTGGACTGAGAATTTTAGGACCCAGTGACACCTACGGCCAGATGACTTCGACAATTGCTACCAGCCAAACGTCACACTCATGCTCAATCCCTAAAGAGATGAGATGAAATCAAAGGATGCAAACTTGCCAGGATCACCCTGGGGTGAACAGGAAGATGAAACTGTCAGGCATGTCCTATGCGAATATCTGGAGTTACCATCTATAAGAGAGTGTGTGTTTGGCGAGTCTTGGCCTACACCTGCCGATATAAAGGAGGTCTCCCAGAGACCTGTCCAACTTCCTGGAAAGGACAGGATGGACGATGACCTAGAAGGTCAACTCCTTGGGAGGAGATTCCTCCCCTTAAGCTCGGCCTGCCTCAGTGACAGTACCATCAGTGTATACAACAGGGGTCCCAATACGGATCCCTGTGGTACGCCACGTTCACGCTCTCGCCAATAGCGATAAACTGGGATCTTTCCTTCAAAAATGTCTCAATGAGAGAACAATTTTTGTCCCTTATACCCACGTAACATAGTTTGTTCGGAAGAACAACATGGTCAATAACGTTAAAAGTCGTTTTTAAATCAACAAACACTGCAATAACCATTCTTTTTTCATCCAATTCTGATGTAATATTATGAATAAAATCTATTGTAGCGCTTGGAGTGCTGCTATCCTTGATAAAACCATACTGATACTCATCAAATCCCACATTACAATCAACAAAGTACATTATTCTTGTCTTTATTATAGTTTCAGTAATTTTTGAGAATGAGCACACAATTGTTATAGGTCTATAATTTTCTAAGTTTTTGTTATCGACACCCTTAAATATTGGTATTACTTTTCCAGTCTTCAGTATCTCAGGAAATACCCCCGTTTCAAAATATTGTTTAATAGAGTAACTTCGCAATTTTTTTTTAATGAGTACCTTAAACTTTATGCCTCTAGAGAAAACAATACCGTGCCTTAATTGTACTAGGAGAGTACATGGAAGCTATCGGCATGAAATTCGGAACAAAATAATGTGCAATAGTTTGGATTTGAGAAAGAATTTGAAATTCACCATCTGGATGCCGAAGAGATATATACAAGAACAATGTTGGTGCTACAAATATATTCCTTTCCGTTGCGATCTTATTTATTGCTTTGGATTATTGTCCGAAGGTTTGTATCTTATAAAATGATCTGTCGTCCACTTCTCAATATGCACATGTAATCAATTCAAGTTGTCGTAATCCTGCATTAAAAAATTTCCAAACAGCTGAAACATTTACACTAAGGAGTATTACCAAAATGCGTCATCCTCAGAACATACTACACAATCCCTCAAATGCACTGCTTTATATAACTACAAAAGTGAAACCTATGAAGGAGAGACTGTCAGACCTAGGAAACTGCTTTGCCAAAAATGAAACTAACTTGGAGACCCTACAGGCATTATGTAGGAAAAAAGCTGAAGGACAACCATCCAAATTCAAATACCCGGAAAAAACTATTTGGGAAAACATCAAATCACTCTCATAATTTATAATTTTTTTTTTCAGAAATATAATGTACCCCAAAACTATTATGTAAGCATAATATGTGAAAATCACTGCAAATATTTAAAAATTGTACACTGGCTGAAAGACTTCGATCGTTGACACCTATTCATCTAATAAACCGGCCTGAAAATTCGATAAAAATTCAACAAGAATCACAGCAATTAAGCAGAATCATTGTGTGAAACTCACCACTCCTGTATTGCTGTTGATACAGTTTATATTTATTCTAGATATAAACTTTGCTGTTGGTGCATCATCAGGATATTTTTGGCCACACTCAATCTTGATTGAATACATTCTATTTTCATATGGTGTTCGAGGAGGTCCAATTATCATGCCCATCCAATGTGTCAAAGTCATATCATCATCGTTTTCTAAACCCCAACTGATAGTTCCATCTGATACACCTTTCTGACCAGCTTCCAATTCCTCAAGAAGGCGAAAGTTTCGTGGCACGACTGGAATATTTTAATTTTTTTTTTGTAATACACAATCTACAACTGATATTTGAATGCATCTATTCGCGTATCTATGAAAATTAAAAATTACAAAAAACACTCACCAACACCGGTCGACTGAGTCGCCATGATTTGATTTGACTCGCCTCACCTCAATAGTCGTAATTATATTGTTTTCGAAAATAATTCTGACGAGTCAATATATGAATAGAATTTTGTGATAATGAATTCGTAAGTCAGTAACTTATCACGAAATTAGACGGAAATATTGAATAGATAAGAGATACTATCTTTTGAAGAGAGGAAACTTCAAGAGTTGGTGAATTGGATGGTTGGTATTTGAGAATTTGAGCAATTGGTATTTACCTTTCCACTGTACAGTGTTGCAAACAATGCCAACCCAATAAAGTTGATTTGCGTGATGGTTTTCCATAAACTATCTTATACATAATGTATGCTTCACAGACTATTGAATATTCTACTGTCAGAAAGTAATTTTCAGAGAGAACTGATTTTTGTCAAAGAAATCGCTACTACATATTATCGACTCCATTCTCTACAAAAAAACTACGGAAACTAACTATTTACCAGATCTATCCCATGAATTAATGAACCAATAATAATTTGAGCACCCCTATTAAAACTGATAAAGCATAATTTTACTGTAGGAAACATCAGGAGTATATAAGTTGACTTGTGGTTCTTGCCCAAACTTTATATTGGCTAAACGGGGAAAACCTTATCCCAAATATTAAAAGAACATAGGAGTAGTTTCTCGATGTGAAAATAAATTCAACATTTTCACAGAGGAGCATAAGTTAAATCACAACTATGATCGAAGTACCTCCTTTGGAATAGAAAGATTTGAAAGTCAATCTTTTGGAGTTCTCAGGAATTGATAGATTTAGGAATTCGGAAAATTTACTGAATGACCAAACAGGATTGAGAAGATAGGCAGATAGGACAGATTCGATAGAAAATTGGTAGATGAATTTCTTCCACGGACTTTTTACTGTCTTCACAGGCAGTGAATTCCTGGATAAGGAAATAAAAGTAAAAACGTACGTTTAGCTGAAGATGATGCGGTGATGCAGGTTTTTTCGGGTTTTCCTGCAGTTGAAAAAGCAAATGCGCCACTGGAATCAATGAAGTCCCCCCGGAGCGCCAATTGATTTTTATTGTTATTTTTATATTATACTACTAATTAAATATTTTTATCAAGCTGAAGTACTAATTGAAAGAAAAAATAAATCCAAATGCCCAGAATGTGGTCGGATTTTTGCACACCGAAAAAAAACTCAAATATATGAGACACAATGACGTGTACTTTGTTCAGGAAAAAACTAGACCAGAATAAAAACCATTTGTTATGATAGTATAATGTCATACTTTGTACGTAATACTTTTCAAAATATCATATGTAAGTGTCCGTTGTGATTTAAGGGACTACCCTGTTTTTTGTCTCTCTGTTTTGACTACGACGTTCGACTAATGGGTATAATATTGTTAATGATTAGAATCAACTTATTTTGATTATATTTCCGTCGATTGAAACAATAGGAAAATAGACAGTAGTTTCATTTTCAAACGTCCTCGACAGAAGTTTTGAAATATGTCAATGTTTTTGGTTCACTCCCGAAACATTAGATTCAGTACAAGGAGTTCTCAGATATTAGTTTGTTGTAATGATTATTGAGATGGTAATTGTTGACTTGGAAGTTGTTGAAATTGTAATGCTGTTTATAGGGCCATTTGATTTTTGATTAGACTATTTATTTTCTATTGCCGAAAACAGAGGTAGGTTTCAGCCTCCGGGACATTTTAAAATGAGTTTATATATAATTTATTAATTTTTTTGACAGGCAAAATTATTGAATACGAGAAGTTACTGATGAATATTTTTTTGTGGAAAATATTATGTACTCACGCCTCGGCTTATCGGGGTGAACTGAAAAATTTTTCCTCTTTACGCCTGTATGAAGTTCTTCATTACAATATTTATATTTTTTCAGATTATGGAAGGTAAAAATACTCAAAAAAGGTCGATGAAAACAACATACAATATGAATTATGTGTTGGAATGAAACCCTATCGGCTTTCTATCTCTTCATTTGTATACACACAATGTGAAAAAATTCCAAAAGGGAAAAAAATCAAGTTAGAAGGAAACTCTTAAAAATATGTAGATCAAGCATAGAAGTTACTTTCGCATACAATTTGGAAAATGCCCTCTCACTTTGTCCTCTTCAGTTTATAATCTAAGCATTCGTCATAGACTTATGATACACTGTTTGGAACCTTTGGTGTAGTAATGAATATTACTGGAGTTTTATCCCAACACCAAATAGTTGAATTGAAAGGGTTTTATTTTTAG
>WOGO01007616.1:0-11059 GCA_015342085.1 Leptinotarsa defecta
TCAGATGGAGTAGTAGAAAGCCAAAAACTTTCTTTCCCAAAAATTAATCACTCCTAAAAATATAACCCTTTCAATTCAAATGAAAAATATTGTTATTGGTTTCATCATTGTTATCTGATTGCACCCTGTATATCGTTTTTCAGTTGAACTTTTGTTAATAGTGATCAAAGTTGATGTGAAAAATAGTGACGTGTGGTTTTTCAGAAAGATCATGAAATTCCGTTCTTCGACCCGGAATAAATAATTTACAGGTAATTCAAAAACATATGGTCCTTCGAGATATGCAAAGAAAACACTATGGATAGCATGAATGCAAGAAAATCTGTTCAAAACCTGAGGTACATTCAAACATTAAAAGGAAATAAAGAGAAGCTAAAGGCTAAATCTGAAGTTGTCGTGACAGCTGGTGAACGTCAAGGAGCAATCTGAAAATCTCCTTCCAAAGCAAAAGGAAGCAGTAGAAATAGAAACAGCAATAAAGGAGAAAACTCTGGAAAAAGAGTTTTCAGACCTAGAACTAGCCCTGAAAGTAGTAGAAATTGTCAATGTCAATGCATGTCAATGGACAAACGGGCATAACGGTGAGGATAAACATTAGATATTTCTGGCAAAAAAAGATGAATTTTTAAAAGATTTTCATTCCAAAAATAGTCAGGAAAAGTATTCTGCCCCTTTCTTTGCGAACAATATGTGTCTTTCTTAGATAAAAAAAAATGTTAACAAGGCAATGAAATAATGAGTAAATTACTAACTACAAATCAGCTATTATGAGTAGAACACTTTCTAAGTTAATAAAACTACGATTCAAAGTAGTAGAATTAGGAAAGTGACTTGATGAAAAGGAAAATGCGGCTAAGCCAATTCAAATTCCAAAATATAACATTCCGAAAATACATCAAAATCAAAATATGTCAAAAAAAGAGTTACTTCAGCAACTAGTGAGGAATCTTGTATTTGCTGTTGGAAAAATGTGCATCATCTTACAGAGGTTTCTGAATTTTTGTCAATGCCAGTAGATAGTAAGTGGTCAATAATAACGGAAAATAAGATATGCTTTTCATGTTTGAGTTTTATCATAATTTTAATCAATGTAGAAAACGAAAGGTATGTGGATTGCAACACTGTCCAAAGTGAAGTTCATTAGTTCGGACTTCCATTGTCTGATATTATATAAATGATTTGAAATCCCTGAAATAACTAAAAGAAAAGAATTGAAAATTGAAGAAGAATAATAAAAATGAATAGCTGAAAAAACAATTATATTAAGCAAAAAACCTGAAATGAAATAATGGTGAAATAAAATACAATTAAAAATGGAACAAATTGAACAAAAAATATATCAAATGAAATTAAAAAGTTAAGAGATTCCAAGCCAAGTTAATTCACGACGTTTCGATTGTTAGTATCCACAATCGTCTTCGAGTGATGACTGGACTGATTCCTCCGTGAGCTGACTATTTATAGATCATTTGAGTACTTACATTTATCTCTGCTTTATTTTTTCTGCTTCACTAGTTTCAGTGGGAGATGACCGTTTGACGGGAGTTGGCCATTTTTCGCTTGATTATGGGTTTCCATATGTTGTGTATCTCTACGCTGGCTTGGCTGAATACATTATTGGATAACATGTATGCGGTTTCTTTGAGTTTCCTCCTAAACCAATGTTCTTCTTTGTGTATGATCTCAGCTTCGGACCATTCAATGTTATGTTGAGGAGTCCAAATATGCTCTGCTATTCCTGGTTTGCTGGTTTCCCATCGCTGTGTGTGTTTCTTGTGCTCGGCAATGCGAACATTCAATGGCCTCTTAGTTTCACCAATTTAGGATTTTTCGCACTCACAGAGTATCTGGTAAATGCAATTCTTGGAATCGCAGTTCTCGTTTTGTGGCCTGGTTTTCGTAAGGTTGCTACGGATAGTGTTTCCGGATCTGAAGCAGGTTCTGACGTTGTACTTGGATCCAATTCTTCGTATCTTTTCCGATAATCCTCTGATGTAGGGAAGTGCAAGCACTGGTTGTGACGGCTTCTCTTTCTTTCAGGGCTTCTGCTGTCTTTTACCCAAAGTCTGTTCTACCATCGCTTTGGTGGAGCCATTTCGTTGAAGATCATTTTTGATGATGTCTAGTTCCTTTTCGAGACCTTCCTTTGTATTACAAAGTCCGAAAGCACAGTCTGATAGAGTTTAGATGATTTTTTTTTTAGTCGATTGATGGTGGTTGGATTCGTAGTTCAGATACTGTCCCGTGTGAGTGGGTTTTTGGTATACAGATGTTTCCACTTAGTGTCGGTCCTCTTTACCAATACGGCTAGAAATGTCAATTCGTTGTGGCTTGGAATCTCTCAACTTTTTAATTTTATTTTATTTATTTTTTGTTTAATTTGTTCAATTTCACTTTTATTTCACTATTATTTCATTTCAGGTTTTTTGCTTAATATAATTGTTTTTCGTAGCCAATAATTTTTATACTTCTTCTTTAATTTTTAATTCTTCTTTTTTGGTTATTTCAGGGATTTCAAATAATTTTATATGTATAATATCAGACAATGGAAGTCCGAACTGATGAAATTTATCATGAAACATTGTCAATCAATCACCTTCAAAGTTTCATCATAAGTTATTACATGAAGACGTTCCCCAGATTGATGATGAAGCTGGTAATTTTGATGACCTGGAACAAATTCACACGTTTCCAATGATAAATCCATTCTACTGAAAATTTCACCGATAGTTGTCACTTGTCGAGGTGAAACAACTGAAACTTTTGCACTTCTGGATGACGCATCAACAATGTCTTTGATTGATGAGGAATTAATTGACTCGGTCTTGACGGTCCCATACAAAGTCTTTCTTTACAATGAACTAATGACGATTTGTTTCATCAACAATGATTCTGAAGTTGTTTCATTTACTAAGGCCCACTTGTATAGGTTCAGTTTTTACCACACAGTTTTTCAGTTTTTACCACAAGGCTTAGTTAAACTTTGGTTTAACGAATGAAGTTCGTTGTATAGGTGTTTGTGACTGCCATTCGGAGTTTAACTGTCAACTGATGGATGGAGGGGCAGTTGAACTACAAGCGTCGGTTAAACACATGTTTGGATTGAATACTGATGTGTCAAATATTTGTGGTTACTTTATGTATTATAACCTATAAATATTTAACGCGTCCAGATATTTTAATGTTTTCATAATGGACATATTTGAAATATTTGAAGATGTATTATTTGAAGAGGAAGATGAGATAGATGTTATAAATATTGTGAAAAACCCAAGAAGACTGCGACTCTTTATACCGCGAATCGACACCATGGACAACAGGAATTTATCAATAGGCTCCAGATTTCGAAAGCATCTGTAGGGGTATTGATTCAAGAAATTGGCCTGAATTTGCATAGGAATACGCCACAGTGAGTATTTCTTTTGAATTACAACGATGAATAATAATCATACATTATCTTTAAGTGAGCCCATTGCATTAGTTTATTTACGGAATCATGCTCTTACTTCAGTGACACAAATTCTTGTAGCAATTGGTTTTTATGCTACAGGCATAATGCTGAATGTAGCGGCATACTTTGGAGGAATTGACACTAGCACATCATCACGTGTTGTTCGTGATGTATCAAGGGAAATAGCGAGATTGTTACCTATGTACATTAGGATGCCTATGACGAATGAGGAACTAGAGGAAACCCAAACAGACTTCGTAATGATATTGGTGCTGTGGACAGCACCCATATTAGGATTCAATCTCCAGGTGAGAATATATAATATAAATAATTCCTGACATATGTGTTCGTGAATACAACTCCATATTATCTAAAAACAGAAACTGGTCAATTGAATTAAATATTTTTTCAGGTGGAGTAAATGCTGAAAACTTTCGTAACAGGAAAAGCTACTTTTCAATTAATGTTCAGACTGTGTCTGATGCAAACTTATACATAAGGAATATAGTTGCTCGCTGGCCAGCATCAGCTAATGATAGACTCATTTATAGTAATATCCGATTGAAGGCTCAGCTCAACGGTGGGATCTATGGAAATAGTTTCATTGTAGGTGATTCAGGCTATACCCTGGATAATCAGGTAATGATTCCAGTAACAAATCCAAACACTGCTGCTGAAAAGCTTTATAACAAATCCCAAATAAGAACCCGTAATGTTGTAGAGCGACAATATGGAGTATGGAAAAGAAGATTTCAAGTTTGAAGACTGGAAATGAGCTACGGGGGTATTACATAATATTGCTCTTAGCCAGAATGATCCAGACCCACAAGACAACAGTCCCATTGAACAAGAAGCAGATGTGAAAGACGATATTGAAAAACAAATTCAAGAAAATGGACATTTCACCAGACAAAACTTGATAGATAATTATTTTGTGAATTTGTTGAATTAAATGTGATGCAGCTCTCTATTTACTGATATAATGAAAAAAACACCCTTTCTGGTATGATTATTATTATTTCAATTCTGGTTACGTAAAGCATACTTTCGTTTTGGCTTGTATTGCCGATATTTTCACGAATCATCAGTTTCTCAAACTGATATTCATATCAGGTGAATGTAATTTAAAACCCTTCAAAAATAAAAGCTGAAGATGTTCTGAAAAAATTTGCGATATACATAATTTGTTAGAGAAGATGTAACTATCTAGAGCCTACCATAAAATAGAAACAATTTTTTTTTAAGGGGCTAATATATCAAGCACTGTGATACTGAAAAACTGATAAATCACAAAATTTCTTTTTATTATATTTTCAATATAAATTAACAATACGAATGAATTACATTATCTATTTAAAATTTTCATTTTCAATATCTCCAGTTCCAATTTTTTTTTTTCAATCTCATATGAATGTAGTTCCTTCATTTGCAACATTTTCAAAGCATGTTCTTCTGCAGCTCTTTCTTGGTCATCTTTCAGACTTATCGTTTGCAGTTTGAGAAAATCCAATGTAGCTTCCGAAACACTTTTAATTTTCTGCCTGCAATCCTCTGTTAGTTTTGTTTTCTTCATTTGTTTTGGTCCAGCTCTCCCTGTTCAATTTGTGAAAATATTGTTAATGAAATGATGAGTTGGAAAAATAAAACCAGACTACCGCAATAAACTCTTACAAGAAAATTTGAAGCAATATAAAGAAGAAAAGTTGCACAGCATTATGATTTATTAATTATAGTATTCTCAATTTTACAAAATGACTTGACTACCCCTTTGTATTTTGCATTTGCATTTGTATTTGTATTCAGTCAGGATGTACGACACTATAGGTAGATTTGATAGTTGAGTAGTTTAGGAAGGTATTTATTATATTACTCATTGATGAACTATTACCTGTAAGTTCTTCGGATAATGATCTTTTTAATTTTGTAGGCGTCCATGCACCCAAGTTTCTTGAGTGGTTGCGTTATTTTTAGGGCTTTGGTCTATTTGTGTTTCACAAGCGACATCAGTTTGATCGTGTTTACATTTTTTTTATATATTTTGTAGCAACAATCACACCCAGTAATAGTAGATAGTTTACCTTTAATGTTTGATGTGGGATTGTTCAATTTTGTGGTCTCCAGGAATTTTAATTGAGAAGTAGATGGCTCCTGTTGATCTGAAATATTATTTTTTAAATGTTAACTAGGTAACGATTTATAATATCACATAATCACAATTCTACACACCCATATATCTTGAAGGAGGTCTCTTGAAATTCAGTGAGGCTCTTAAGGGTTCCGATTTTTGGACAATCTCATTCTGAACATTTTCGAATGTGACCCTTTTCTCTGAAAAGGAGAGATTCGAAACAGAACGAAACAGAACAAATGCGCTAAGCAGATTGAACTTTACTGAAGGAAAAATGGATAGAGAAATCCAAGTGAATTTTCCACTTTCCGGGGTAACGAATGTGAACAAACCGAATGTATTGAGTCACGGTGTGAGTCTAAATGATAGTTTATCGACAGGTCCCGATCTGTATAAATCCATGTATGATATTCTGTTGAATTTCAGAATTAGAAAATATGCATTCACAGCTGGCATGAAGAAAATGTTTTCACAAGTTAAAGTAAGAGAAAGATTGCTCTCTGCTCAACCAAAACTATGATACGTATGAAGAGACGAATTGAACCTTATACATATGGAATTGTTGTATGTTTTTGATCGACCTGTGGACCTTGCATAACCCAGGAGGCTTCAAACAGAAATACTGGAAACTTTAGAGAAGAATTTCCAGAAGCAGCAACCGCCATCATACAATAACACAATTTGGAAGACAATTTGGAATCGGCAGACACACTCGAAGAGTCAATAATCCTTATTGAGGATATGATTCATATACTTAAAGCAGGAGGGTTTGTTATTTGTAACCGATGTATTGATGTTTCACTCTTAGCCTAAGGTGGAAAGAATATGGAAAAGAATGAAGAATTCGTAATGGAAATAATTTTTTAAATCCTCATGACGACACGTTCATGTTTCAGATGAAATTTCAGAAAATTGACAAGCGATATTTCGGAACACCTCAGACGACCGACGAAAAGGAGTATTTTGGAATTCAAAATTCCAATTCCATCAGGATTCTTGTCAAATTCCTTAATTCAACGCAAGATTTCATTATATGACACCTGGAGAAGTCAAGTTGGCTGCGATGATGAAATTTCAGATTGCATGGATGGAAAGTGGCAACTGTGGACTGCAGATTTGAAAAGTATCCACAATTTCAAAATTCACAGACAGTACTTCACCTTGGATAGACAAAAAAGTGAAATTCAATTTCACATATTATGCAATGCCTATTTAAGAATTCAACAAGGAGAACAAGTTCAAACAAGTTCCATAACTGCAAAGAAACTTTTTTCGATACCTACCTAGGTTAGAGTTACAAGCTGCACTGATGGGAGCGCGCATCTGCTGTTTGGTACTGAAGCGCCTCTGAAACAGTGTTGTATTGGATACGGTCTGAAACTAGAAGATTCAAAGTTTTTGTTGCCTAAAGGTTAGGAAGAATACAAGACTTGACGAATTCTTCAGAATGGAAATAGATCAATTCAAAAGAAAATATGGCTGACGAAGTTACGAAGAGATTGAAAAAAATTACCACCAGATCATTGAACAGAAGAAAAACTGGAAAGGAAAGTAAAAATTAATCATTTGGAAGAACGACCGTCTGAATTTGTATTCTATCATTTTATTCGAGATCATCTCACAGTGCTTGACCCGAATAGGTTTTTTTAATGGAATAAAGTGTTACGTGCAACAGCCTATGTCATTAGTACCAGTCAATTCAGTTAACCGAATTTGCAAAACGTCCTATAGTTCTAGATCATAACCCCAAAAGAACCAAACTTCTGATCCAACATCACCATAAAATAATCACCATGGTCAAAAAATGGTAGTGAATAATTTTCGGATGAGATTTTGGATATTAAAAATGAGAGAAGCGGTGAGAGGTTCTAGGAACAGCTGCCAACATTTGTAAAAATCAAAGAACCATATCAAAAATTCCAATGAGTGGAAAATTACCTCCTTGTATGTAGGATTGAATCCACAATCAAGGCCTTCATTGAAATAGGCGTTGACTATTTTGGATCAGTAGAAGTATCAGTCAAGAGAAGCCGAGAAAAAATATATGGTGTTATTTTCACCTGTATGGTGGACTTTGCATAGCCTAGCAGGCTTAAAACAGAAATACCGGAAACTCTAGGGGAGAATTTCCAGAAGCAATACATGGTTCTAGTATGAATTCAATTATTAATGTTTTTCTTCGATTTGGATGTCGTAGGAGATTTCCTAAGGAATTATATAGTGATAATGGGAAAAACTTCACAGATGCTGATAAGGCAATATCTCAAAAACTGAAGAAGTTGAATCAGAAACAAATACTACGATTTTGTGCAATGAAAAAATTAAATGCTTTTTCAATCCTCATCTAGCACCCCACATGGAAAGATGTTGGGAACGGCTCATCCAAAGTATAAAAAAGGGTTCAAAAGAAATTTTTGAAATCACAGTACCACCCAAGACATATTCTGAGAACTTTTTTGATTGAATGAGAATATATTTTCAATTCTAGGTCTTCAATATATATTTTGTTGGACTCTGAAGATGTGGAGGCATTAATTCCTAATAACTTTCTCATCGGTCCGACGTAAGCTGCACTCTCCTGTACCGAAATCAGCGATAGGGATATAAATTTGATGTACAGTTGGCATGCTGCACAGAAATTTATCTGAATCATTCTGGTTTAGATGTTGTGTTAATGGTAGATCCTAATAGAAACAGAAATATTTGGCAGAGAGGTATCATCAACGAAGTTGATAATACCTCTCTGCATTATCAACGAAGTTGATATTACCTGAAGTTTGTTGATGCTACTTCTCTGCCAATGATTTGCCGACGATCCCAACTTTACCAAAGATGGTTTTAAGATTCACCGTTTCAGATGTTGAAAAATCGTAGTAATTTGTTGTAATTCAATTATTAAGGGCAAAAATGTTATTTGATTGCACTCTGTATATCGTATTTTAGTGGATATTTTGTTGACGGTGATCAAGGTTGATGTGAAAAAATTAGTTTTGAAAAAAATTTATTATTAAATTTAATATGTGTGGTTGATGACTTGCTTACTTTATGGTAATTCATAAACATTTAATAAAACTTGATAATGGGGTCAAGCCCGAAACTGGTCATATAAATTAAATATATCAGTGGTATTTAAACAAAAGTGTTTTTATTAATTTCATTTAAGTGATAAATGAAGTTTTTGAAAGACGTCTGACTTTTCTAAAAGAACATAAAATTTCGTTCTTCGATGCGGAATAAATAATAATTTACAGATGATTCAAAAACAAATATGATTATGAAAAGTGATTCTGAGAATATCATCACACTATGGTGGTAAGATGTGACATGAAAAGAACTTTAATGAAACATAGAAATGGAACAAATGACGTAGAATACATCCAAATCAAGAACTGTTCGTAACTACCAATATTCTTTTCGACGCGCGTTTTCAGGAGATGAAATAGACTAACCCATCTCCTGAAAACGCTAGCTTAGTTGGTGAAACGCACGTCATGAAGAGTGTTGCAGTACTGGTGCTTAGGAACAGTGCTTGTTGTGGAGGATTTATGGTCCTTTGATTTCTTCTCTTTTTCTTTCTCCTATTAGAAATTGTTACAAGATTCAGTGACAAATAATTTCTATCTCAATTCATAAGTGAAATAGTTCATTTTATTATATTCAATTATTCACCTGAAAATGCGGAGAAGATTATAACCTATGGTCAGGTAAGATGACAATTCATTTTATTCGGCAGAAATTCCAATACAATTCACAATTTATGAGAAAAAAATTATATGCAGGTGAAAAATTAAAATTGTTCGCTTTGCTCGAATTGAAGAAAATGATCACCATAAATTGAAAAAATAAATTGAATGCAGAAGTTACAGGTCAATGAATACATACTCAAGCCTTAGCTTTCTTAGTGTCCTAAAAATATACCAGATAAGGGGTTTGTCAACCTCACTCATATAATTTAATTTTTTTTCATAAAGTAGCTTTCTTCACATTCATTTCAAAGTTGTACCTACACTTCCGGCTCTCTTGATGAAACAGTATTTCAGAACTATTTGTTGTATTTTTGTAAGTGGATTATTCAGTTTCTTTCTTGATTTTTTGCCAATCTTATTTTTTCTGGTGTCTTCGTTTCTTTGTTCGTCGTTCTCTCACCTTATTTTTTTGTGGTACTTCCACTCCCATTTTCTCATTCGAAGCAATTTTAACTTGGGGTGCTAGTAATGTGTAGAGTTGACAGTTTGTTCCCCATTTCTTTGATTTTCAATAGGGTCGACGGAATGAATTCAAAATATTCTTTTATATCAAATGAACAAGTAATCTTTCAATACCATTAGCACACATAGGCTTGTAGCGCCTAGCATTAGCTGGTCGAGTGTTTCATCGGAGTTGGACTTGATTTGGAGACGAAGCAATTTCTTGCCACTCTGGTAGTGTGTGCTTTCAGCGCTATTAGTGATGGTGTTTCATTGAAGATAGTAGTAATGGTAATAAATTGATGTAACGAAAACACAATGGCATGTGAGATGACAAATATTACTGAAATTTAAAAAACTCAAATGGCGCACAACTATTTTTGAAAAGTATATCATTATCCATTGACGAGTCAACAAAATTTAAAATAAAAATGAATTGAAAAATGCAATTTCTGTAAAAAATGCATTTGAAAACGCAGTCTCTCACCCAAGTAAGATTTATTGTAAGATTTCTAGAGTATCAACACGCCTGAGAAAGCTATTAGCGGAACACGTGTTGCGTGTTCCGCTAATAGTGAAAATCAGCCAATTTCATCACATAACGCAGTCTCTGCAGGTACTCTGCTAAGTACCGGACAATCTTCACTTCGAGTGTCTAGCAACTGACAGTTCAAAAAAATTTGGTATCGATTACATACATAAACGTCTGATCGTTGTAGAATATCAACAGAGGCTTCATGAGTTCATCTATGTCAGCTGCAGCTTTGTATTCATTTTTCATTGTAGTTATTTAAGCAGACTACGCAAATAGATTTTTTCTGCTTGAATTTCAGAAATTATTTCCTTTTTTCTAGCATTGATAACTCGATAACTCCTTGGACTTGTTTTCCTTTTCTCCACATGTCCCTCCATCGCTTGCGCCTTTGCTATGTTCCTTCTCCTTTTTTAGGGCAGTTTCAGAGTTGATTTGTTTCTCTGTTTCTCATTGGTGATTTTTTTCATTCTTTGTTTCTCCGACAGCTATTCGGTATAAAATTTTACTGCTCTCACATAAAAACGATCAGTGAGATGCTGATCGTCTTAAGGCACCTTCTGGCACTGGCGATGATTCTTGAATAATCTGAGTAGCATCTGAATCCAAAGCTATTCGATTACTTGGGACTGCCATTTTTTGTTCGTTGATAGAGTTTTAAAGAGTCAGTGGATTCTTTAACATCTAGAACATGGATGCACAGACCGCGGCCCGCGGGCCGCATGCGGCCCGCCGGTTGAATACTGGTGGCCCGCCGACAG
>WOGO01007617.1:0-11058 GCA_015342085.1 Leptinotarsa defecta
TTATCTTTGTCAAATACCTATTATTGTTATCTCTTTACATATGTGTCCAAAGATGAATAAAGACGATTTATCATTATTATTATTATTATTATTGCAGTGTAGATCCAGGTGACCACACGGGGTGAAAGACCCCATGCGAGTCCTCCTGTCCTCTGACATTGCTCATTGGTGTTTCAGTAGTAGAATGCTCGCCTGCCATTCTGTTTTAAAAAAATCTGATTATGGAATATTCTAGAGGTAAAGAATGAGCCATGATCTGTCATAATATTTTTCACTTTATCTTTGAAAGGAAGACTCATTAAATGACTCTTCAAAGCTTGACCACTTTGCGTCAGAGCCTTACCATTAACAAATATTGTTGCCTCATCGATAAAAATTATGATTGATTTTGTTGTTCTATTGATATCGGTATTTCAATTTCTACTTTTCACCTTTCTTTTTTTGTTTTAAAAAGTCGCTTTTCAACTACAAATCTTGGTTCAGCTAAAGTTATAAGAAAGTTGTCGCCCCTCTGAAAATTTCGCCTACCAACTGTGGCGCAAAGATGTCAGTACGGAAAATCATATAAGATGTTCGTATCGTATCAGTAGCCGAAGCCGTTAATAAAAAAACAAAATTTCCATTACAATAACAACAGATTGATACCATACCCAAAAAGAAAGCATTCGTGATCCACTATACTGACATTTCGACCCGCTACAGGTCTCATAAGTGGTGCTAGAGTGAACCATGCTAGACTTAACTGTGCTTTAAGAACAAGCCTGAATAAGTAGTGGTGATGACATCTCCACTTAGAAGACGATTGGATCGACAGAAGGCTCAATGTATCGAGGGAGGAGCTTCCCACTGGCCAGGACTCTGTCCGGCAGCTGTATTTATGTACTCAGGTAGTTTAGTGGGCTAATACCTGTACCTGTATTAGGTAAATTGCGTATAGCGTTTTCATATTGACTCATGTAGTTTGGTGTGCTAATACCTGTACTTGGATTAGGTAAATTGTCAATAACATTCATCGACCCTTTTCTACCTGCCGTCCTGCTGTTTGATGTTCTTGAACTTCTTAGAATGGGATTCCATATTCAGTTGAGGTTCACAGCTTCTCCTTTTCTGTAGATATTATCCGTGTGTTTATGAATCCCTTGTATATTGACATTAACAGCTGGTAACGTATTTAAGTATTACTTGAATGCGTTATGGATTTTCATTCAAGAAACAAGACAGTTCCATCACATGAATGAATATAATTTACAGAAATTCAAATCGAAATAAATTGCCATACTTGACAATTTCCTGTAGTCTTTGCACATTTCTCTAGAAAATACATTGTGGGTACATAATTTTTTCCAAAACTAATTGACAATCAAACATTTTACCTGAACGTCCAAATGTGTATTCAAAATATTACTATTTTGCTTTCCATCTTAAAAATTGATTTATTACTTCATTATAAAAACATTTCCGATATCATGCCAACAGGATGCTCCTGAGTTATTGCTATAATGAACTCCGCAAAAGTATGGGGAAAAGGAATATGAGGAATGCGAAACATGTATGCGAACGCCTTCTACAAATTCGAGTATCCATATAATTTTTATTCTAAATTACTTCCTTATTGAGATTCATGGCTTCGAAAAACCTGTATTTTATTGCGTCTCTTCAATGCATTCCCTTTTTAATGGAAAGCATTCCAGAAAAATAAACTCAACCAGAATTAACAACATGCTGTGAAGAACAAGAGTTCAGGCAGCCCAACAAAACAATAGGATATGTATTAAATACAAAATTTATTCAAAACTAGTATTACTGAAAAAAATATTGCGAGCATAATTTAATAAAAAATGAAAATTTCTAATTAAAATTGAAACATTCATTTTATTTAGCTTTCCTACATTGTTATTTTTGAGAAATACCTGTTTAAAAAATCTGTTTTTCCATTACCCAGCTGTCGCATCCCTAAGAACGACAACCCTCAGAAGTAGAAACTTGTGCAAGCTAAGGATTAACGAGGTCTTACCTTTTAACGTGTGATTCATAACTCCTGATAGAAACCAATTAGATAGGTATATGTGTTTTTGTCTCACTTGAAACCAGAACATATTTTTGATAACTCACACGTTACAGGAAAATAATTAACGAGTAATAATGTTATTTCATTTTTGTGTATTTTCGAAACGACAATTTGTTTTCTAATGTTTGATTTGGATTATGCAATTCATATTCTCTATTAGATGATATCACAAGCCAAAAGATCTATATTCATGATTCAATACCAGTTACCGCCTCGTCAATCGTCATAGTCCGGTCATGAATACAACGTTTCAACACATGCATCCTCAACAAGAACAACCCGAAGAACGTTGCATGTATGTTTTTGATAACTTGTAATTTTCCTGTTCTTACTTTCCGTAATTACGGATTACCTTCATAAACGGGTCGTTCGAGAGAATAATTAAAGAACTACTTCATAGATCAGCTCATAATAATTACAGGGTGATTCACTCGAATAGGGTTGTGAAACGAAAATCTTGAAGCGGATTTCCACCAAATGGACTCGCAAAAATGAGTCGGAGTCGCGTGTTTTGTTATAAAATGTTTTCTGTCGTTTCCACCAAATGAACGGTTTTCACCATGCTTTCCCAAAACGATATTTTCATGACCTGCGTTTTTTTATAATCGAATCTTTTGAGCAAAAGCGAATTTCAAATAAACAAAGATACTGGATGAGATCATTGTTAAGGAGACGAATTGATTGTAAACTAGACAAATGAATAACTATTTTTTTTATATTAATCAATTTAAAAATTTCTTTTTCCTGGCTTCGGTGCGCACAAAAATATCAATTATATCATCATAATCAATTTCTTGAACTAGTTGAGCTTCAGTAGTAAGTAATGTAAGAGCATCAAGTCTATCTTGACCCATACTTACACGTAAATAAGTTTTTACTCTTTTCAAAGTAGAACCAGGGAACCAGGGAACTACAACGGATCATGAATAAGCTTGAGATTTTTGAAGCTTCCTACTAGCAGCATTAAATCGATGTGAAATTACTTTCCAAACAATGACTAGAACTGTTGTTTCTAAATGCTGCCACTTTTGCTGCGAACCCATAGCTTCAGATCGTGTAGTCGGTTTCCCAACTCTGCTTTCAGCAATGAATTCCAGTGCATCAATTATTGCAGATCGTTCTTTTTTTAACGCGTAACAGGCATCGTGTCGAGCAAACCAACGAGTTTGAGAAGGACTCTTAACTGTATTGGCTTGTCGAATCATTTTGGAAAAAATCAAGAATCCAATGTATTGCTTTGCTGACGACAGCACACTTGTCTCATCATTGCATTTAGATTCCAGGACATCGGCTGCAGATGCACATTTCTACCGGCAGCAGGAGGTTCAATATCTCAATGAGGATCTGGAAGTAATTTCGAATTGAGATGAAAGTAATCAGGTTCAATTCAATGCCACAAAAACCCAAGCATCGCTTTTCTCCAAAAAGTTCCGAACCGGGTATAATAATGTCAGGTCAGACAATTCCGCTTTCTCCTTCGCTTAGTTTGTTGGGGGTTTAAAATGTACACCAATAGGTCTTGGCACAATCGCTAGAATTGCAAAGGCTGCTTCTCAAAAGCTTGGAACACTATTCCCCGCACCAGAACACTCTATACAGCTCAACAAATTTTGATGGTTCATAAAGCTCAGATCAGACCTTTTTTGGAGTATTGTTCCCATGTATGGAGCTCCGCCCCCAAACATATGCTGAAGCTGCTGGATTCCTTCCAGAGAAGAGCCATTCGCCTGATTGGAGACGCGGACATCACTTACAACCTTGATAGTCTGGAACATTGAAGAAACGGGAACTGTTCAAGTGACCTGACACATTTCACCAAGAGCAGTACATATCAGAAATATGGGACGAACTGTGGCTGCTCATCGTTTTGAGGTTCAACTCAGTGCACCTCGCACTCCACTGTTTAAAAATCATTCATTTGGAGAATTGCGTTTATGTGGAATAAACTTCCTGAGATTCAAATCCAATGTGAATCACTACTTTCGCACAGGCACCGCTCTTAGAGAGCCTTAAGGATTTTCTTGTAGTGCTTGTGTCTCGCCCTGAAAAAAATATGATTGATTTCAGTAATGAAACAAATAGTAGAGTAGATCATTCGATAAAGACTGTATTTGATTGAAAACTAAATAAAAAAATTGAATTATTTTATATTCTATAGAATTTTTTTATAAAAATCAATTTGAACTAATTTTCAAAGGAGACTGTCTTTTCTTTTTTACATCTCTAAAATTTTGGTATTGCAAAAATT
Source organism: Leptinotarsa defecta (assembly GCA_015342085.1). Taxonomy (NCBI): domain Eukaryota; kingdom Metazoa; phylum Arthropoda; class Insecta; order Coleoptera; family Chrysomelidae; genus Leptinotarsa; species Leptinotarsa defecta. The sequence goes on from WOGO01007617.1 coordinate 4,317, forward strand.
TTGTCTTCCCTCAAACTATGCCGCCCTAGGCCCGGGCCTCACGGGCAATACAAAGTTTTCAAAATGTTTCTTATTTTGACAACTCAAATTGTTATTTTGTCGACATCGACATACCTAGTAATGTGGTGTTGTGGTTTTGTCCGTTTAGCTGTAGCAATGCAGTAAAGGAACATAAGCTGCTCCTCATGTTTTTTTTTCGAATGTGAAGTACTGTGTACTTGCCACACAATCCAAATTATGTCCAGAAGAAAATCCTACGATGTACCTAACATTTTGAAATGTCCCCAAGTTTTATATTTTCATTTCATTACAATTTTACACAAAATTCAAAAATACCGAAGGGAAAAAATTTAATAGTGAGACTTCTTAGGTGAATCGATTGGCAAATTTATGTGTATTTTTAATGAACACTTCGACAGAAATTACTTCACTTGAAAAAAGTTGTGGATAATCATTTTCATGCTTGTATGAGTATCTGTCTAATGTACCATATTTTAGATACCAGAGATAAGAAGTTGATATGACTGAAAAATAGAGTTTTCCTCCACAGGAAATTTTCGAATTTATCAAAATCCAAAATGAAAAATAATCTTCAGAATTTCCAGTGAGGTTTGCATAGCCACTTCGCACTGGGACTGGTCTCTTCGAAAAAGTTTGTGTCACTTCTTTGCATGATCTACACATTACGGTAAAGAGTTTATTTCTAAATTATTCGATATCTTCCTTCCTCAGGAAATTTTCCACATTTTTGACATGAATGAATTGAGTGATTCATCTCATAATGTGCTGAAGAGGCAATAAGGCAAGTGTCGCACTCCCGAAACATCGATGTACGCCATTTAAGATGACAATGTTCCATGTAAGTGAAATTTCATCTTTCTTATTAGTCAGTTGGCTATGCTTGAAAACTGACAGTAAACAAATCTAAAGAAATGAACTTTAAACGTTCAAGCCAGTCTCGAATATACCTACATAGTAGGTTAAATGGACTGATGCCTATCAGAATACAATTACTCCCCTGGTTAATACCAAGAAGGGCGTTGGATTATATCCGACGTTAGTGCAGGAGTCTTCATAGAAAATTTCCTGCATATGCAATTGGCAATACAACTGAAAGAGTCGACATTCAATTTCAGAACGGGCACACTTGCAGACCGGTTTCGGGCTCATTAGCCACTCATCAGTGCAAGATTCAGAGAAATCTGGCACATTTCGGATATGCAGTTGGTTAGTATCCCGTCCACTAGATGGAGTGACATTTTGTTGCTCCAACTTAGGAAGAGGAGTGAAATACTCTGAAAGAATTTATTATGGAATATCATTGACTTTAGGTCGATGATGGCCACTATCTTGCACTAATGAGCCCGAAACTGGTCTGCAAATGTGCCCGTTTCAAAATTGAAGGTCGACTCTTTCAGTTGTATTGCCAATTGCACATGCAGTAAATTTTCTGTGAAGATTCCTGTACTGACGCCTGACGGATATAATCCAATGCCCTTCGTAGTATTAGCCAGTGGAGTAGTTGTTTTCTGATAGCCGTCAGTCGATTTATCCTACTGTATAGATATATTGGAGACTGGCTTGAACGTTAATAGTTAATTTTTTTAGAAATTTCACCTCTTTCATTTGATATATTGTGTAGCAATTCTGTGAATGACATCTGATTCAATTCCATAACGAACATATGGAGTACAAACTGAATAAGATAAAATGTTTTTAGTATAATTCGTGGTTTATATAAAAGTAGTTATTTCGAGAGGGACTTTTCTTTCAGGTTTTTAGCGAAAGTAACTTCTTCATACGATCTACACATATTTGTTTAAAGTTTATTTTGAAATCAACTGTTTTCCTTCTTTCTTTGGAAGTTTAACACATTTTTTATATAGAAGTGCGAAACCAAAACTTTTCTTTCCCAAAAACAATGGTTTATTTGACGTTTTGCATAATCACAATGATTTTATAAACTTGACTAAAATAGTTTTTTCAAACTATGTCTTTTCCAGGACATCCCTATTTTACACTAAATTATTACAGGTACTTTTGATTTTTTTTTTGTATAAAATTTATCGTCGTATATTAGAAACGAAACCATAAAAGTTGGTTAATTTAGATGGAAAAATATATTTTATTGATAACAAATTATTTAGATCTTTTTATCACATCGTGAATATTATAATTTAGAGAAGCAACTACAGAACAAAAGTACCAGTCAAAACAATCAGAAAAGGTTGAAAAACATTTAGGAGATTCAATATATTCAATTCTAAAACATTTCCCAAGATCAAAAATAAAACAAAATATTGGCAAGAACGTATGTACTCCCATACATAAAGAAGAAGATAAACAGCACTCAGGAATTTATAGATGCATCGTACTACTATAGACGTGTTATAAGATGCCTGCACAATGCTTACGAAATAGACTAAACGGATATATGGAAAACAGTAGGGGAATATCAAGTAGTTTTCAGACGTAATCGATCAGTAAGAGACCCGATATTCACTCTCAAAACAATGGGATTTAACAATATTCAAGTCTAGTTATGTTTATTATTAGAGTGACCACGTGTTATTTCATGGGAAAAACGTTTTCGCAATCATTTGTCCATATTCAAACAAAACATTGAAGGATACTTCCATAGGAAGAAAGAGAGCAATTAAATTCAAAATGAACTATCATGCATAAAAGTTACTTTCAGACACAAACTGGTAGAAACAACCCTTCCAAAACAACTACTTTCACATGAATATTGAATCACCTGAAAAAAAACTTTCCAAACAACTACTCACTTTGAGATGACAGTACCTTAAGACATTCAATCGTTCAATGGATTTAATTCCAGCCATAGGTATCTTGCTTTGTTCCTTTCTTTGGATGATTTTTACAATTTTTTGTATAAAGACGGAGAAGTGGAAACCATATAGCTTTTTTTCTAAAAACGTCTCTCCTGAAAATATACCCCTTTCAATTCAAATATTATTTTATATTTGGGTTTTTTTTTTCTATCAGACCTGTGCTCTTTTGATTCTATACATTGACGGTAATAAAAAATAATTACCTACATGAAGAGCGTGCGGCTATGAAACCAAAAGATACAGTACAAAATTTTCTAAAACCTGGTTATTGTTATAGGTATAATGTAGCGTGTTCTAAAATATTTCTCACTCACGTACAAGAAGTAATTTACACATGAAACACATGAACACATGAAAAATATAAGCTACCTAAACGAAGTGTCATATCTCAGCCCGAAAGAGGTCCTATTCAATTAGGTATTCTGCCAAGAAATATTTGAAATATAAAATGTCAATATTCGGTGATCGATATCCTGAAGGTTTATTACTCATGAAAGTGATTTATTTTGTATGTAACAAATTCAATTCTTAAATAAAAGGTGATATGCCAACGAATTTCTGAACAAGTTCGACCTCTTTCTTTCAAGGATACTCCAGAAATTGTTTACTGTCATTTTATTTTTCAATTCACACAACAATTGCCGGCAGTTCCGTAATCAATCAAAGTGAACATTATTCTCCATTAGAGATATAAGAAAATGAATATTTCAAAATGAAATCTCAACCAATGTACCTTGCATACGTACTTTGTTGGATATAATTCAAAATCCATCGTGGTATTAGCCGGCGAAGTAGTTTTTGCCGGCAGTCATTTACCAGAATATACTGTACATACGTATGTATCTCTCTTTACATCCTTCAGAGTTATTCTGATTTCTGTTAGAGTGTTAGTACATTAGATGTTTCTTCTCCGAAGGTTTCATGTATGCAGTCAGAGAATGTTCATAATTCTGTGATAGAGTTGAGCCGCGTTGAAGTCAGTCATGTCCCAGGCACACTACTGGTTGTTTCGGATCTTTCCTGTACTGATGAGAGGTAAAACCTTCAAACCGGTCTGTAGGTGAATCTACTCGATTGATATTAGCGTGGTCCTCTGTGAGGTATCTTGCATAAATATATGTAGCATATAATTCAATGTCCATCGTGGTGTTAGTCGGGGAAGTAGTTATTTTCCGGTAGAAATTTACCGAAATATTTATTTTTTCATTCGTATGCATCTCTCTTCAATACAGTCTTCAGACTGTAAGTATTGGTTTCAATAATACAGTTTCTCACGTCTGGAGATTACGATGTATTAAACAAAAAATTATTTGAAAAAATGTGACCCAACTGGGATTCGAATCCGGCTCTCTCTAGACGGGTACATTCACCACTATCGGAGTCACCAAGTAGAATAACGGACGAACCAATTCCTCAATCCGGTCCTTCATGGAGTCGATGTAAAGATGATGAAATTTGTTAATTATGATGAACTCAGCAACTAAATTTTATGTTTTCGGAGATTGATTTATTATTTCGTTGTAGAATCGCTCCCTTGGAGCATCATCAGGATTCGCAAGCATGATGTTTAGTTATTAAGTTCATCGTTATCAACAACACTACAATTAACAACACTAACACCACGAATGACTGGATTGAAGATATGATTCGGCTGTTATTCTGATTTGAGACTCCACTAGTGTAGTTGGTATATGTGGCTGTCTAGAAAACAGAAGAGATGAGTGCGAATCTGGGTGGGATCGCATTTTTTTAATTCAGATTTTATTTGATTGATATCTGTATAACGCAAATCTACTCTTTAATTCGTCTAAAAATGTATTCACTGAAAGTGTGACCGACTCACAATCCCAAAATCGTTAGTTCGAACCCTCCTTCAAAAGATATTGTTCTCATGGGAATTTATCTAGCAGCACGAAGAGTTAACATGGTCCACCTAGATGCCAAAATCATAGTTGTGATGTATAAAGCACGACAAAAAAAATTACAAAAATTTCTACATAGCTATATAGCTTTCAGAGTTATTTATTCATAACATTACGACTTTATGTCATGAACGACTTGATTCTACTCATGCCATCCCTATGTTTATTTTATATAATCCCAGCCATAGTAATTTTGTTCAAATTGAAAGGGGTATATTTTTAGAGGAGTTTGCTATTTTCAATTATCACAATTGAACAACCTGAAACCTGAGGAATATTGGCTTTAGCCGAGGCTTTCTTTTCAAAATCGGTAATAGCTGCAACTTCTCTTGTTACTTCCACCATCAGCACTCATTATTTATCTGCATCACCGCCAATTGGTATTTACTCCTAACAATGCTGAACCAAACTGAATGACACCAGAGAACTAGAATGATTGATCATTAGGAAAATTTTCAAGGAAGATATCTGACAATGTTATGTTCAGCCACGTCTACATATCTTGAGATATCTGCTTGAGACTATCAGTTAGCTGTACACACAAGTATTTCAAAAAAGTTCTTCGATCATATTTTCGAAGGTGGAAAATCATCTCTTTCACATTATAGATCAGAAGAGTTATGAATTGTATAAATACTTGAAATAACATTTTGAACCCCTTCATTCAGATATCGATTCATTTATAAATTCAAAATATCGGAAACTGAAAAGTCATTTTGGGATTATTTGTGATTGAAATTATTGTCTTGTCAAAACTGTGTAATGATTCAAAATCGCACATCAGTTCTAATGAGGTTATATTGACTTGCAGAAGGTAATCTACTCCTTAATAATAATGATTTCATCAGGATTTTCAATATAATGCGGAAAGAAAGATGATAGGTTTTTTATATCTAAAAATTCTGCGAAATCATCGCATTCTGCTAATGGTTTCTTTTCAGCTAGCGTTTCCAAACAGAGGTAAATGTGCTGGATCTAATATGTTCTATTAAACGCGATACGAATAAAAATTCCGTCAAATCATCAAGAGCGGTTCCAGAATATGAGCGGTTTGGGATAAGAAAATAAGAGTAAGTTTCACGCCATATTAGGTTGTTTCTTGATTTTATAGTGTCTTGAGGGGAGAGTGTAATCATTAGTACCGTTAATAAGGAATACAGATCATGTCCTATTTTTTTTATTCATATATCATTTGTGAATTTCACAATGAAATATTTCCTGAAATTTTGATATTACCTATTATTTAATGATTTTTTTGAAATAATTTACAATGAACTATAATTATAAATGGTGAAACCCTACTGAAAAAGTTGAAAAAACTTCAATCATATTGAATGATTTCATCCACTCTAAAATTCATAGGCCTTTCTTCAATGTACTGATAAATCGACTTGTTTCTTCCAATAGCACATGCTGAAGTAAGTTGTTTTCAACTCGAAAGATTAGACCAAGTTGCACTTTACGTGCAAGAGTTAATGAAGTATCACGTTGACCGCAAAAATAGACAAAGTTTTTTGAATTCAAGAGGTGTTACAATGTTTAAATTTTTTATGAAACAACTTCAATCACATTCTATAAATGAACAATTTCACCATAACTTAGTTGAACTTCTATTGAATTTATGAAAAATTCAATCTGGCCATTCATATCACCAGAAATGCCAATTGATAATTTTTCCAAGTATCTTACAGTGGATTAGATTAGATTAGATTGTCGGGGAACTAAACCATGGCCTGATTCACTGCGACATTTTCAGATCTATTGTGATGCTCCTTGGTTGTTAGAGCTCATTGTCTAGCTTGATCTCTTTGATGAGACTCCATAGCCTTGACAGTGACCCCTTCATTTAGCTGGCAGCCTCTGCTTTCTTTTCCTCGCATCTTGCATGTCTCAACCTCGCTATCGCTTCACATTCACAGATCACATGCAGTGCGGTTTCTTCTTTTTTTTGACATAACCTGCATT
>WOGO01007619.1:0-11057 GCA_015342085.1 Leptinotarsa defecta
AATGATTTTGTCAATTGCCGCATCATTTTGAACACCAAAGCGAGGAAGTGACATTTTCGAAATAAATTGAATTACTGAAATGTCAAATAACTTTATTGTGTTGGTTGCTTAGCAATGTCATGACATAAGTGACAACTACCCGTGAAAACTATCCATGGGTAGTTATTAGTGTAACGATGGTTTCATTGGTTATTTCGACACACATGACTAGAAATAGACAAATTTGATAGGATAATTTTTTCGTCAAAAAATTTTCCTAAATAGTTGCCCATAGAACATTACACATTCGTCCCCAGAAAAATTCACAATATGCGATCTAAGAGCACCCGCTTCCATCTTCTAGTGGAAAATAAAAACGTAAACTAAATGTGAATAGAAAGTGAAAAAAAGGGACTGAATTAATGAAGGTAATAAAGTGCAAGAAGATGGAATTGAAGACCTCCAATTGTCAACACGCTGTTAACTTACAGGATTTATAGTTGTGATTTGTACTTGGCAACCCATGAAACTGAGACATTCTCTTTGGATCACTAAAATATTTATACTTCTCTATATAATAGTAGATCTTCTATTGGCAGGCATAACATCCGAAATATTTTTCAACAATTCAAGTACGGATAACTGAACAATAATATCATCTAGAGCTTTCAATGATAGAAATGAGCTTCGATTCGAGAATAGCAATTATTCTTTCGGGGTTATTTTCGCCAGAGTTTTATGAATTCTTTGACTTCCGCACTGTGGATGATTTTGCTCTTTTATTGTCATAGTGATATCGTCTTTGAAATAACTGTATTCGTAGAGTTCACTTATTCTGAAATGGGATTTAACTTTCAGTTTTCTCAATCAAAATTGTTCAGTATTCTGTTATGGGTTGAGGAAGAAGGTGATTCAATTTATCTCTCTGCAACTGTTGTTAAAATTTGCGAATTATGTAAAATGTAACTTGTATGTGGTAGAAAATATAGAAAATTCCATTTCTCTTTTCGTCATTATGAAAATAATTTCACAATTCATAATCTAGACCTGCTTTGTACTGTTTGTACTTTTGTTCATATGTTTTAATTCACATTTGTGATTACTTTTCACCATGTTCACCATATTCTGTACTATTACAATATTTTTGAACAAGGACTCACCCTATAGAATAAACAGCCACTCTACAAAAGTGCAGTCATCAAGGATCATATTAAAAACAGGTTTGTTCACCCCTGTATAGAAAAATCAACGTATGGTAAACGTATGAAGACTATATGCAAATACATGAAATATTGGAAAGAAAAAAAAATGAAGTAGTGATACAGAAAGAAAAAGCACATGTTCTCACACGAAAGAATGTAAATATTTACAAGTATAAATGGAAATTATTTCACAATTCATAATCTACACCTGCTTTATACGTATACTACTTTTATTCATATGTTTTAATTCACATTTGTCATTACTTTTCACCATGTATACCATATTCTGTTATATTGCAATCTTTTTGAACAAGGACTTACGTTACAGAATAAACAGGAACTCGACAAATGTGCAGGCATCAAGGACCATATTGAGAACAGAACATTGAATGAAATATAAAACATATGATTTTCAATTTTTTTTTCAAATAATATTTTATATTTATTCAACAAATGACAGAGTAACTTATATATTACATAATAATTTAAGCAGGTAGTTAAATGGTTTTGATATTTTTGTACATAACTTACATAGTATTATATCATGAAATGAAATATGAATGAATACATACGAGAGATAATCCACAAAAACATACGCTTGTCGTGGGACAATGAAAGCAAATAATGATAGTAAATAATAAAGGATGTTGACGAAAGATCAATTAACGTATACATACATATACACACGTACACGTATATAGATGAAGCTGTTTGAGATTTATAGTATCGATACTTTTTCATTGAAGAAAACTTAGTCCACAATGAAAACGAAGAGCTCTGTAGAATTGTCTTTTGGTACTATTGTATTATTTCAGAAATTATTTTTTATATCGATCAGTTGATGAGTAAATGATCTAGGAAGGTTTGGAATCTAATTTTTTAGCTCCTTCTTGAATAGGCTTAGCGAGTTGATTGTTTTCAGTTCACTGGGAACTGCATTGTATACTCTGGGTTTGGGGAAATATGATGAACGTTGGGATAATGTTTAAGAGACGAAGGGCACTGCGAGGTGGTTATCTCCTTTCCGAGTATTATATATGTGCACATAGTAATTTTTAGATCCTTTTTTTTCTGCTTCACTATCAAGACGTTCAAAAATGATTGCTTAGTATCTATAGTATAGGTATACGTATAGTATAGGTATAGTGAAGGTGTTATTATTGTCGGTGATTGATGGATGTGAATTACCTGAAAATTGGTTTTGGTGGTTGAAAACGAAGGACATTTTGTCTTATCGAAATTAATCGTGAGTGATTTGGAGTCGAACCATTGTTTTATTTTGAGAAAACCTTCCTCGACTCTACCAAACAACTGTTGCCAATTTTCACCAGAGTAGAAGATGCGGTGTCATCGGCAAAGCTGATTATATAACCTTCTGTATCAACATTGTATAAATCATTTAGTGACAAATTGAAAATCTACAATGTGCTATATATCACAAACAAAACATAATATCAAGGATTTCTCAAAACCGTTTCTAGGGTCGGTAAGGTTGAACGAAATGACTCAAAAAAAATTAACCCCCATCACCCTAGGCACCACATACCCCAATTGAGAAAAATCAAATAGCAAATCTCTACTTGTGATACATTATTGAAAAGCCTATGAAAAATGCTGTCCAATGGTATAGACAATGGGATAATGAACGTTGATAAAATCTGGCTACCTGTCCTAAGAGGTACACAAACCCGGGCACTGTAACCGTTACCACATGGCCTTTGATAATATCCAGCACAGTAGTAGACGTTAGGCATAAAAACCTGCAGACCTCAACCATTCTTTGATTTGTTATTTGTGAAAAACATCAATTGAGTGAATGTTCAAAGTGGGTTCCGTTGTTTTGTGAACAATAATACAGCCAATTTTCAAATTCTGCACGAACGTCGGCCAATGTTGTTCTGATAATAGCGCGACATGCTTAAGTTATCTTTTATCGTGGTTTTCAAAGAGGCGCAGGGTGAGATTTATAAACAGCCAACTTGAGGTAATCCCTTGGAAAAAAACATGTGGCGTTAGGTCTGGCGACCTTGTTGGCCAGTCAATGGGACATCTCCTTCCAATCGATTTGGTCTGATAATTAATATCCAACTAGTGCAGGAAACCTTTCTTCTAGAGCTAGAATGCTTTGGTCTTTCCCTTGGTTCCCTTGATGAAAGTGTCTGAGAAAGTGAATTTTTCCACCATGTAGCGAAGGCGATTTGACAGGTATGACTCAGGCAGTATGTACAAAATTTATATTTCTCCATATGACAACTTCTCACTTCTCTAGCAGTATGTCATGATCGGCAGTATCAAAAGCTTTGTCTAAATCACAGCTTGATATCTGGGAGTTCTCTTGATTATTAATGGCATCTACGATTTTTTGGACAATCTATCATTGCCGTCATTCTAGATTTTCCTTTACTTCCAGTTTTGATGGGTCAAATTTGCAAACTCCTCTCATTGTAGCACGTCGCGAATGATGCATGTCAAATTGTTGACAGTCGATTGATAAACAGTCACATGCTCCAATGGCATTTTCTCGCATATTCCCCGATTTTCAATTGACCGCTCCTCTGCCGCACATTTAATTCCGATTCTAAATATAGCTTTCGTCCGGGAAGGGATTTCGACCTATATTCTGAGGGGTTGTCGCCCTTAAGCTAGGCCATTCATACCTTTAACTGGGTCAATCCCCTCCGTCCCCGCGATGTGACGTCAAGGCTCTTGAAAAGCTCGTCGAATTTCCCCTGGATTTTATCACTGACGTCAGAGCCCCCCCGGTGTCCCCCCGGCCTATTTTTTTCGGTAGACGTGCGCCCGGCTTGCAGTTAACCCAATTCCACGTTTGCTCCGTTGATAGATTTATGGGGGGTCGATTTTTGTGATGAGGGACAGGTAGGCTGGAATTCGTTTGTTACTGTGATCATTTGGTCTCAGAATCGCAATGAAATGAAAGGTCGCTTCAGAAATATCCCCGAAAACTCTTACTATGAATATATTGATGAAAATTCCAATTATTTCACGATATTGTATATCAAAACTCATTTATTAATAGAAAGGAGGAATACGGGGTCACCTGATCTATTGACGACATTTTTCTCATACCTGTCTCGTGACACGCTTCTTTGCGCCATTTGGCGATGAGTGATGCTAGTCTCAGACAAAAATACTAGTAGATGGGCAGTGCGGATTCTAGACCAATTTCCGGTGGCCTAGAACCCGCATGGGGTTTTAAGGACTGGCTGAACGGTGGGGATGTTTTTTTTATCAATATAACCGCATAACTTATCAATAAGTAATTTTTTGTACCCATTTGTATTTTAAATAATATTATTGTTGTTTAAAATTTATAATAATAATAGTTCTATCGAAATTATTTGCATTTTTTTTTAGTTGCCTCTGCTTTTTCGAAATCAAAGGTTTGTTTAAGAAAATAGCCAAGTGATTGAAACTTTGCACCAGTCACGTTAAAATTTTTATAGCACATTTTTAATTTCTCTCTAAAAATGTCCGTATGAGTAAAAATTCATCAGAAAAGTTAAACTCCATGATGAGTTTGTTATGTATACATGAATTGATGACAATTAACCGAACTTGTTTTTTAAAATAAAGGGGATATCTGTTAAAAATAAGCAAAACGTTAACTTTATCCTAGTTGCATAAAATTTGTCATATGGATATAAAATTGCTGCAGACACAACTTTTTCAAGTAACTTTTTGTTAAATTCGATCTAGAAATGTACTTTTTCAATTTTTTTCAAACAAAAGTTGAATTTAGTAAACACTGAACGTCAGTGGGTCGCAGTTGGCCGCATCATTCAAAGTTAAATTTAGAGCACAAATAAGTGCGGAAGTTAAACTTCATTGAAACTTTTCGAAAAAAATGTTTCCCATATGGTGCGCACTTCAATGGTGACACTGTATATATAAAAACAATGAAATTATTTGAAATTTTCATTTTCAATTCTGAATGGTATTTCGATCTGCTGAACATGAGTTAGTGACACCAAAACATCATCCAGAATTCTCACTGAAAAATGCATAGAGAGTGTTTAAACACTTTGAAAATGGATATTATACCTGAATAATCAATCCTGATACTTTCTTGTATTTCTCAACATTCACCTTGATAAAGTAGAAATTAGGATGCTACCAATTCTCAATATTAGATTCTTTTTGGAAAGGGATATGTAATTCAGGTACAAATTAACTGAGTTCATTTTCACAAATTCGAAATTACTATGGATCTTCGTCAAGTACCGGCCGAATCAACCAGAAATATTGAAATTATATCACCAGTCAACTGAGTGATGGATTCAATAAAAAGTACAATACTGTAGAAATATTCTCATTTTCAAAAATAATACTCGTCTATCAACTCTCTGATTTCATTTGCGCAGAATACAACATAGAAATTATTTCCAATGTATCAAAAATCCCCTCTTCAACTCTACAATCAATGCTTCTCCATCCTTCAACGATGAACCTAGAACGATAACCATCCTGTATCATCCGAGTCGAGCGCAACTTCCAATGAAAAGGAGAAAAGTTTGCAACACACTCTCATGTCGAATATAATACGAGATTCTTGTGTTAGACATAAGCTTTTAGTTTTATCTCCCACTATCAATATTCGCCCGGAAATGGCTATCGATTTTCAATGTGATACTTGGTATCTCACTACGATTTTGTAGGGAAATTGACGATAAGGTGCTGAATAAATTGGGCACTCAGGGAAAGTGCTCGTATTGACTGAAATCTTATCATCTGATCCGAGTCGCTGTAGTGGGGGTCTATGTTTTCAGTAATCTAGTTCAATTTCATCAATATATATTCTTTCGAGTGGTGACTTATATTTGATAATTACTATATTTGAGCCAATCTTGATTCTCTGAAGGTACGATGGGAAAATATTCATGAGTGAACTGAAAGACAAAATTCACAGGAATATTACTGCAGTTTGTGAAATTGATTTCATATAGCCTATAATATTTCAGTTATCAGATTCACCTTACTATTACATAAGGAACATTGTAAAATTTATGTAAGACTAAAAGATAAGGCAACATGTGTAATTTTATAGAGCCTATAATATTACAATTAGATTTACCTGATTATTACATAAGGACACATTGTGAAATTAATTATAGACAAGGAGATAAGGCAAACTGTAAAATTAATTTCAGACACTCACGACGCAGGTACTTGAAACAGGTACCTAACTATAGTATAAATAGGGATAGCTTTGTTAGCTATTGTTAGCTGTTGTTGAAGATGATCACTTGGTGATCGAAACACGTGTTGAGGTGTTAAAACAATGGTTAGGGGTTGAGAAAAAACTCAAGTATCACAGGAACGCTGCACAATGTTTCGGACAGTGTTTCTTATTGATATGATAAGTCATATCCATGAGCTCTGCTTGGTAGCTCAACTTGAAACAAGTTCAGCTACCATAAAAAATGAAGACTACATTATTTTGTCCATGTACCCTTTGTGCAAATGAAGACATGATATCGAGAAAAATTATCGAGTGGATAGTTGAAAGTAAGGGGTATTCTCCAAACATAGTAGATAATATATTCAACAAACAATAAAAAAATTGGAATTGTCGACGTTAACTCTCCATTTTTCAAAAATGTATAGTTCTTCCATATGACGCCAAATAGAAACTGAAAAAGCTATGGGAAAGTATCTTTCAAAACTACTCCTACACTTCATCAAGGGTTGAGTAATTCGAAAAACAAGACGACAGAAGAGGGAAAGTCTGTGAATTACAAAATGAGCGGACTGTAATAGCCTGCTACAAGGAACATGTTTCACATAGTCGACAGCTTGTTAACGGAAAAACAGATTTCAACGAGTGTTTTCAACAGATAGACCAAAGAAGTGTTTCAAGTTCCTTTCAAAGTTCAGAAATGAAAAAATTCGAAATGGGATCTATAGGCGTTTTCTGACGCCTCATGTATTCAAAACGTATTCGTCTGTGATTCAAATACATTCTTTCTGGCGTTGGAACGATGATTATGACATCAACTATGATTTGAAACGTATTCACGATGATTCAAAACTAGCGGAAGTTGGTTTTGAAACAGAATTTGACGTCACGTTACCTCATTTGTCAGAATAGCCACTTGTTGGTCCATATTTTCAATAGATAAAAGAATGCTGATACACTGTGTTCAAAAATTCAGCTACATTCGTGGTTATGATGTACTCTTTGGCACCTTTGGTATAGTAATGAATATTACTGGAGTTTTTTCCCACCACGAAATCGTTATTTTTTATCATTTCTTGAAGATGATCATTTGGTGATCGAAACACGTGTCGAAGTGTTAAAAATAACGATTTGTTGGTGGGAAAAAACTCCAGTAATATACATTTGTGATATTTATGCACAAAAATGTATACACTAATCCGATTTTAATTGAGGTCCAGAGAAAATTTGACAAGTTTGTTTTTATTATTGAATTTGACATCTGTGGAATCTCACAGTGGAATGTTTTAAATATCTCGACATGGATTTCCATCATGTATTGGCAAACTCATCATCTTAAAAAACGATCCTTTTGATTTTTTGTCGTTTTGGTACAATAAACTAGAATGTACTTCAATATTGAGTTTTTCAATGATAATATTGGAAATGAGGTACACCCTAAATTCAACATGCTAGATACACAATGGAAGCAGGAAGAAACTTATCATAAAAAACAAAATGTATAGAGGTGGACAGGAAACTGTCTTCAGGTTTTGTGAACTTTTCAGTGTGAATCTCACGATGGGGATTCATTTAAACACTCCCCGAATTTCTGTATCGCACACCCAATTCCGAAAACGAATATTCGTCCTCACTAATCTGAGAGTATCACCAAAAAATCAGTTAATCCACCGTTCTCTGCCTAATCACCACTCAGCTCTTAGACTACTTAAAATGCAATCTACCCTTTTCCTCTCATTATTGCCTAAGCTTCGCCTTTCTCGTTAAGGCCCTGCGTCGTTTTAATTGCAGGCCCTGGCCGGGCCCCACAACTTGTCAACCGAACTTAGAACAGCCACATTTTATTGCGGAAACTACGCAGAGAAGAGAACTCTCAAGTTTGCTTCATTGGAAATTCACTGGGAACGTTTGTTGTCAGGATTTCTGGGGCCAGCGTACTTTGCGGGAGGACGGGACGCAGAATGGTCGGGAAATGACTGTCTGAGGACCGCAAACGCACATGCTGAGGAACTTACGGGTCCCGCATCGAACATTTTGATTTTATTTCGAGAGGATTGCTTTCCGAGATACGTCTGGTTGATCTGAACAACCGCAGGCCTCAAATTCGAGGAAATTTGTATTCACAAAAAACATTATTTTTGATGAGAACCTCAGATATACGGCAACTAAAAATTTCATAACTTTTTATCTATCTGAAGACCCAATTTTCGCTCACGAAAATGTTCATATATGTCTTCGCATCCTACAGATGAAAATCTCATATAAAAGTTCTCAAAACATTTGTCGGTCGTGAAAAAATAATTGAAAATTTCCATTGAATATTTTTCGAAATGTCAATCGATTACTGAAACTGTCCATCTGCTGGCCTTGTGCCACAATCAATTTTTATTTCTTGCACCTCCTGCAACGACGAACTTTATAGATGGCAGTGGAGGTGAGAGTCCCCATCCTAAAGTGCTTGTATGCTCTGCGAAGAGACGTATGACTGTGAGCCTATTCATTGTCACCAACATAGAAAGTTTTGTCATGGTAATGCGAGGTTCTGTCGTCTGGACCTTCTGTTCAAAGCTTCGCGTGAAGCAGATTCACAGATGCATTCATATGGAAAAGTTGCTACCGTCATCATGGTGGTAATTCTGCACCTTGAACATCAAACAAACTCATGAGCAATCAGCTGGATGGTCAACTGGTATGCTTTCAAAGCTGCAGATTTTGGCGTGGATAGTAACATGCTATCTGAAAGAATCAGGTGATCCTCTTCTGTATGATGAGTGAAGTTATTATCCATTAGTCATAAGAGACCTAGTGCCAAAGCAACATACATATTTGTGTTGCTCACTCATCTGACGAAGTATTTGTAGCATGACCGCTCACTGGATTGAAAAAAATTTGCCATCGTCTGTCAATCTCAGAGACCTCATGATCTATGAGGAAATTCCAAATTCTGTAAACAAAACACCTAATATGCCTGCCCCGCCATGGCCTGCATCAGGTTTCCAACATTTGGCACAGATTCCTACTAGTGACATTCTAAAATATCATCCATATTTTTTTTATTTGTATATCAAAGACTTATCGTAAACAACCAGAAATCCGAAATATTCCTTTGCTGACGACATCATACTCATCTCGTCATTCCATTTGGATTCCAGGGCATTGGCTGCGGATGCACATCTTCACCGGCAGCTGGAGGTTGCATATCTCAATGATGATCTAGAAGTGATTGGTGGAATAACCAGGTTCCATTCAATGCCACAAAAACCTAGGCATCGGTTTTCCCCAAGAAGATAGATGTCTCTGAACCGGATATAATAATATCAGAACAGAAAATTCCGCTTTCTGCTTTGATAAGTTTGTTGAGGGTCAGAATGGAAAGAATATGTCTTGGTATTATCATGTCGCTGGAATTGTAAAGGTGCTTCTCAACAGATTGGAACACTGTTATACATCACAGCAACTTTTGATGCTTCTTAAAGTTCAGATCAGACCTTCTTTGGAGTATTGTTCTCAAGTATAGACCTCCGCCCCTAAGCATACCCTGAAGCTGCTGGATTCCATCCAGGAAAAAAAGCTATCCGCCTGATTGGAGACGCGAACATCACTTGCCACTTTGATAATCTGGAACATCGAAGAAAAGTTGGAGTTTTGTCTCTCTTCTATAGATACTTTCAGGGAACGTGTTCAAGTAACTTGGCACATTTGATTCCACCAAAATCGGCACATGTCAGAAATACGCGAAGGACTGTGGCTGCTCATCATTTTGAGGTTTAACTTAGTACACCTTGAACTTCACCGTTCAAGAATTTTTCTATTTGGAGAACTGCCTTCATGTGGAATGAACTTCCTGAGAATGTATTAAATCCTTAGCGATTCAAATCCAATGGCAGCGCGAGTTAGGATTTTTCTGTAGTGCTTCTGTTTTGTCTTGAAAAAAAATTAAAATCACAACAACAAAAAAATTTAAACCACACCAATTGTAGCAATATACACACTCTGTTACGTTCACTTAAATCTTTTGATACTGAGAGGCAAGAGTGAGCCTATTTAGAGTAGACGCCCAATTCGTTTGATTTCTGGACGGTGAATTGTGAAACGTGCAGAGGGGAGTTGTCGTGGAGCAGGATAGGACTTCTTCTGTTGAAAAGTTCTGGTTGCACAATCAATAAATATTAGTTTTAAAATAGGAAATGACACATGTTCCAAATGAAAACATATTCCACACGAGTGGCTGATATGTCACTGAAGATTCCTACAGGCAATACAGGCCCAATGGTACTGCCTCTTCAAAAGCACCCAGACCGCAGCCCACAAGCCTCGAATTTTTTTTCTGAAAATGCAATGACAACATATTGTGAGAGACAAATAGTCATTAAAGTTTGTCCCAGGCTCTTACCATTACCATAAATCCTGCCGCCACTGGCAGACTCCATGTTTCATGATATTCTCTATTCAGGCGACATGATCACACCTGCCAACTATCAGCTCCATCAACAATAATTGCATCATGCTTGAATCGCACTCATCAACAAGTAGAATGCGAACAAATACCCGTATGCAAGAATTCCCGTATGGTTTTAATATCAGCAGAACGTCATTCCATATTGTCTTTCTGTATTATTGAAATGCCTGTCGGAAAGAAAGTTTAGTGCTTATTGTGAGAAAAGTTTTGAGAATATATA
>WOGO01007620.1:0-11056 GCA_015342085.1 Leptinotarsa defecta
TTGATTTTTTTCAATAAGTGGTTGATAAACGATAAAAAGAGGGTTGAAGACAATATGGTTCCATGGGGAACACCAGCGTTGATGGTGATAGTATTCGAGAGATATCCATCGATGGCCACTTGCAGGGAACATTCTTTCAGGAAACTGAAGAGCCATACACAAAAATGATCCGACAAGGCGTAGCATCGAAGTTTGGCCAGCAAACCTTCATGTCACACACGGTCAAAGGCCTTAGAACTATCAAGTGATACAGCTCTTGATTCTCCATGTTTCTCGAAGCATTTGAATAGTTTTCCTTTAATTACATTGCCATTGCATTAATTACATTGCCAAAATATTTTCAGCTGTAGTACAAATTGATTGTTTGAAAAGAAAACTTTTTCTGAATGTAAATATCCTACACTCTGAATTAACTCATTTCCATTAATAAACGGTCAGTTTGAAAATGGGCTAGGGTTGATAACGTCAACCTGAAAGTTTTTCTCTGATACCATCAGTACTTAACAAAAGCTCACTAATGCATGCTATGATGAGTTGGCTTCATGGGGATATAAAAAGTTAACAGAAACCCCTTGTGAACGATAAAAATTCGTTCAGGGTGACATTTCATTCTCTAGAAAAAAACTCACCTATAAAATTATAATAATATTCAGTCTTGAAGCATATTTTATTTTAGGACGGGATTACCAGAAGGGTCAGGTAGAATATCTCGAGTGTTATGTGGGGATATTTAATATCCGATTAATATTAAGCAATTATAATCAAAAAGTGTCAAAGTTTTATTGTAACATAATATTTTCTTGTCCAGGCGAAGGAATTTACGAACAGGTTAGGGCAGCTGTAGTTTTTTTTTCAACCGAATATCTTATATAATCCTCACAGATAGCACTTTTATTCGACATTCTTAACCTCGTTAAACTCAAATGATATTTCAAATATCGATTGGATTTTTGAGTACAGTTTTATCACAATTAGAAAGATGATTTTGTAAAAGGATCAGTAGTATCACGATACGAGGTGTTGATAATTGTTGTCCAAATATTTTGTTTTTAATAGTTATAATAATCGTGTCATAATAATCTCAGGGTTCTTTTTTCATTATGATTTTATGAATTTCAATTTTGTTATTGAATCAAAAAGTGAATGAATCATTTAATTTAAAAAAATAAGAAATATAACTTTTACACAATTAAAAAATATTATTGATTAAAAAAAAATCAATAAATGAATAAATGAATGAGTCATGAACATGAGTACATTCATCATTTCACCAAATTTTCTTCCTAAAATGTCTATCAATTTACTGAAGTTATTTACAATAACAGATTTCTGTTTAGCAAGGCTTTTTTGCACTCCCACATTTTTAGTTTGGCAAGCCTTGTTCATTATGAACTACTTTATTTGTTGTTAATTCTAATATTCCATGATTCAGGTCCCTGGTTGAGTGTTCATGTAAAATGTTTCATTAAATCGTACAACATATTAGTTCTGGTTATTATTCAATAGAATTGAAAATTGTTCATAATTTCACACCCGAAAGTGTTTCGAAGTACCTTGCAACGATTGATAAATGATAAAAGGCCTTTTCACCTGTGTAGTTCGGTGTAAACTTCATAAGTTCCCTTCATGATGCTCCCGTTCGGAATCCGCCATTTTGTTTAATTCACCTGGATCAACTTCTTTCTTCGGTTAACGTGTTTTTATGAATAAATATGAGTTACCTTCTCTAATAGGACTTCATTATGATTATTTAACTTTTCCTTATGCCGTTTTGCGAAAATTATGGATTTATTGCTCAAATAATCATTACACTTATTCAATATTCCTCCTCCATAACAACCTTCTGTCTTTACTTATGAGCAAAAATTCTGAATGTCTCTGTTTCTTAGCAAAAATATTGGAAATTTTCTTACTAACTAATGTTCAACAATTTATTACAAACTAATTACTAAGTCTTGGAAAATACTACTGACATCTTTCTAAAACTTGAAATTCTAAGATTAATAATTCAGTCTTAGGTATTTTCTTTCCTCTTAAAATTGTTAAAGCATCATTTCATTTACTGAAATAGTTGAATGTCAAACTTCCTTAATGTTGTTATTATTTCAAATAATATGAAAATTACTTGTTATTTATTTTCATTTTGTTATTTATTTGCTCTTCTGATTGAATTACTATTCCCTGAATTTCTTTTTTTATTTTCATTGCCAATTTCTCACATACATTGATTGAAATTAAATCCTTGAAATTTATTGGTCAATTGCGCTGTCAAATATTAAATTTGGTTTCACTACGTTTATACAGGATTATCAAACGATTGTCCCAATTGGATTCTGAAAATTCCCAACTGATATTCAAATTTTCCACCTGATCCTGAATTTTTTATGATTTTAATTTGTTCGATTTGAAATCATGACAGGAAATACGTAATTTTATGAAAAAATCAGAACATTGCTTTCTTTGAAATAGCAAAATGAAACTTGTTTTACCTATATATTATCTCAATATTAGTGGAATTTTTTCCCAACAGCATATCATTATTGTCAATACCTCGACACGTGTTTCGATCACCAAGTGATCATCGTCAAGAGAAAGATCAAACTGTTTAATCAAAAATAAGAAATAATTTTTTGACACATTTTTCATCCAAAATCAAATAAACTAAACAATGTGTCCGACTACAGTACTTTCCTTTCGAAAAACGGCAGACAAAATCTTTGAAAAATGTTATTTTCCATTACTGATCATTTTCTTTTTAATAACCATAGGTTTTTTTCTCCTAATAGAAATATTTAATTCGCTATGGGGTTCGCAGTATACCATTCTCTATATTCTTTTTTGTGAAATCTGGTTTCTGTTAACCAGCTGTCTCTTCAGGAACGACAACCCTCAGAAGTTGAAACATCTGCGAGCTGAGGAATAACGAGGTTTAATGCTGATCTCTTACGTAAGTCATATGCAGTGAAAATCTAAGATCAGAACCAATCTCAAATATTGGTTGATTGAATGCTGAACAACCGGCTACTGACCGCTCAAGGTCATAGTATAATAATGTTAATTTATTTTTTTTTTGAGTTCTGTCTTAAAATTTTGAAAGAAAAATCCAAAAATGTTTCCAACGAAACTATACTCGTACAAAGGCACTTTTCATACAAAACTTCAACACTAAAACGAAATGTATTTTTCTTCGAAAATCATTTTTGAAATATATTATTTACGAACAGTCACTGAGAACTCACGAGGTATTCAAAAGAGAGTAACCTGCAGGAACTTACATATTAACCTATTGTATTTGCTTATATTATGAGGATGTCTGTAACAGGTATCAAATTGAAAAAAGCTCGAGTACAGAAAATACTGAAATTCAGTTTTGACAAACAACAAAATAAAATAAAAGCAAATAAAAAATAAATAAATATATGCTATTAAACACTTTGTGTGACTCGCCACTGCCATCAAATATATTTGCTTGGAATTTATACTTAAATATCTTGAAACTCTATTATCATTATTATTCGGTTATTATCACAACAGTATTCCAAAACTTTCTCTGTTATGGTTCAAAAATCAACTCACACATTATATATTACTATGAGATGTAAATAAAGGAATTAGTGAAATGACATTAGGATATACTTATCATGATAAAACCAGTTTATAAAATTTAAAATGACAAGAATGGATTCAACGGTCTATCGGCAAGTTATTTTTGAAATTTTACAAGAAATGCACTCATCTTATTTACTTATTTCATAGAAAACCCTAGAAATATCTTGATACAGACGTCAGCCATTCAACTGCGAGTCTCTACTAAAGAATTAACTGGAAAAAGGTCGCTCACAAATCCAAGCATAATTATACATTCAATTCAGTCATGGCGAAAATTCACATTTCAGTCGGCGGGAAAATCCGGCATCCGGTTGGAAAAACTTTTTCCATGAAATAAAACGTTTTAATTTCACGAATATATAAGATGAATATTAAATTTTTTACAAATGGTGCATTGCTTATCAAAATTACTCCTGCGGAAATATTAAAAAAAGAATAAATTTTCAGATTGGTTTTTCATATCATTGTCTTCTTTCGGGTAGACCCGTCAAATGCTGAAAAAGAGAAGCAGATAGCAGTAGAAAAGGAAGTTATGCAAGAAAACATTTTTCTTATTATGATTCAATTCAGATCCAATTCACATACCAATTCAGATACAATTCACTTACATGTATCACTTTCATTCTCAATGGCAGACGTCCAATGATTCAGAACAAGACACTTGCCTCTCAGCACCAATCTGCATGAAATTACAAAATGAAACACTTTGTTCATAAAATTACGACTTTATGTCACGAATGAGTAAGATCTACTCATGTTATCAATGACAATACGCAATGATAGCCATACGCTCATTTATTATTTTTCAAGGAAAAAACACAAGCAGTACAGGAAAATCCTTAAAGCGCTCTCAAAGCGGTGCCTGTGAGAAAGTAGTGATTCGCATTAGATTTGAATCGCTAGAGAATAAATCCATTTATAAAAACGTTCTCAGGAAGTTTATTCCGCATAAATGCAGTTCTCTAGATGAAAGAGTTCTTGAACAGTGAAGATCGAGGTGAGTTGAACCTGAGTGAGTTGAACTTGAGTGAGTTGAACCTCAAAACGGTGAGCAGCCATAGTCTGTCGCGTATTTCTGATATGTACCGCTCTTGGTGGAATCAAATGTGCTTGAACACTTTCCTTGAGAGAGAGACAAATTCACAACCTTTTTTCGATGTTTCGGGCTATCAAGGTTTCACGTGATGTTCGCGCTTCCAATTAGGTGGGTGACTCTTTTCTGGATGGAATCCAGCAACTTCAGAGTATGTTTGCAGGCAGAGCTTCATACATGAGAAAAATATTCCAAAGAAGGTCTGATCTGAGCTTTATAAAGCATAAAAAGTTGCAAAGGTGTGTATAGTTTTCTGATTCGGAACAGTATTCCAAGCTTTTGAGAAGCAGCCTTTGCAATTCCAGTGACATGATTGTGCCAAGACATATTGTTGTCCATTTGAACCCCCAACAAACTTATCGAAGAAGAAATCGGAATTGTCTGGCGTGACATTATTATATCCGGTTCGGAGACATTTATCTTCTTGGAGAAAACCGATGCCAGGGTTTTTTGTGACATTGAATTGAATCTAGTTTCTTCCACCTCAATTTGAACTTCTAGATCCTCATTAAAATATGCAACCTAGTGCTGTCGGTGAACATGTGCCTCCGTAGCCGATGTCTTGGAATCCAAATGGAATGACGAAAACAAGTGTGATGTCGTCAGCAAAGCAATATATTGGATCCATAGTTTTTTCCAATAAGTCGTTGATATACAATAAAAAGAAGGTTGAATACGAAAAGGATCCCTGGGGAACATAAGCGTTGATGATGAAAGTATTCAGAGATATCCATCGATGGCCACTTGCAGGTAACGTTCTTTCAGGAAGCTGGAGAGCCATAGCAATCTTGTTATCCTTATTGATGCTGAAGAGGTAATAAGGTGAGTGTCGTTTTCCGAAGAGAATTTTCACTTCATTCATATACTATATTGTGTAGAAATCCTGTGACTAATATCTGATTCAATTTTATAATGAATATTTGGATTACAAACTGAATAGGAAAAAGTTTATGTCCATAAAAAAGTAACTATTTGTTACGAAAATATTCTTTCAGGTGATTCAATGTTTATATAAAAGTAGTTGCATTGCTTTCTTTCTTTCTATGAAAAGTTTTCACATTTTTTATATAAATATGAAAAAGTAGAAAGCCAAAAGCTCTCCACCCAGAAATCTCCCATAAAAATATACCCCTGTCATTATAACTAAAGTATCTTTCGAAATGGAAATTTCAATATGAAAATCAACCAATGTGTACCTTGGTATACGCGTCACATATTGTGGAAAATAAACTTCCAGTGTAACATTGAAAAGCTCTTTATTACCCTACCATTTATTAGAAAGAGATTGCAACCAAAGAATTTGTATATTTGCAAAAAAACGTTTTCCGTCTGTTAGTACGATATAATATACTCCAGTGAAACCTTCACAGTTACTTCACTGTTTTGAGAACTGACAACCTGTAAATACGAAGATAACATAAATACCGATATTTTGAGATCCCAGTTATTTTCACGGAAAAAAATCAGTTGGTCGCAATCAACAAACACCAACGACACCATCGATTAATTTTAATTGATTCATCACTGATTCACTCAACAATGAGCGATGGGAACGACATAAAATTCTTTCAGGAATATTCATCAACCAATCATCAAAACTGAATTCAAACCCACATGTTTTAATCTACATATAACCGATAAAAGCGGAGTGTTGGTTATAATAAAGTTGTAAAAGCTGTTAAGTACTAGACCCAATTTGAGAAACATCAAAAGTATCCAAGCAAGCACTCGACAGCATTCCAAATGGTAGATTATTAATGTTTCTACTTAGTTTACATAGGCTATTTCGGTATCAATAACACTTCTATGCCGTTTTAATGGCAGAAATCTAGTTATCTCAGGATTATTACGAAACGAAATGTCTGATATCATTAAAGTGAGTGTATGCCCGTTATATTCTAGAAGGCGAATGTTTTAATTATTGAAGAACAGTTCGAGATGATTCAGTAACTTCAGTTTTATTTTCTTTCGACGCCCACAAATTGTAGTGATTGTCGGGGAAATGAAAATTGTTGAAATTATTCTCCATTGTACACCTAGGAGAAAATAACTATTTTCAATATTCGTTTTGCAGAATAAAGTGTCATCCATAAATCGTCAAAATGTTGTTTGTAGCTATGGTATTATGGGATATGAGTTTAAGTTTTTAAGCAACTATTAGAAAAGGTATACGGGTATGTACGTATGTATCTGTTCTGTTTAAAATCTACTTTTCCGTTGATAAGCTGTCGCCCCCATACGAACGACAATTCTCAGAAGTTGAGGAACATGTGCGAGCTAAAGACTTTACCTTCCAACGTGTGATTCTTAAAGCGTTGTCCATATATAGTTGTGCCGCTCTGATTCATTGAAACGAACTATGGTCAAATTCTATTGCATGTATGAAAAAAAACAAAATATTCGAAACAAAACCTGGCCTCACAGTTGAAATCGTCGACGAGAACTAAATAATTAATGATGGGATCGACAGGTTATCAGATATGAGATTATGAAATGAAAAATAATAAAAAAAATATTCAAATCGACCCAAACTGATGAAATTCTATTTTTATATTTACTGAAAATTAACGAACAAAATTAAAAATATGTAAGAAACAGACTAGGTGTAGGTGCTTGAGGAGATGAAATATATTCTCATGCTATAGTTTTTCAACACATTTTTTTGAAGGAATGTAGGTTTGATAACTGTTTCAGAGATATTGGTAGTTGGTTGAATGATGAGATGAGTATTATTAGAGGGCCGTTTGCTGTTTTCATCAATTCATGGTGGGGAGCAATAACATTTTCTCTTAATGTATATTTGTGGCGAGCCAAAGACTGTCTCTTAATTGAAATTTATAGAAATGACTTTTGACATAAACAACACAGTTGAATATCTATATAGTGAAATAATGGTTGAAATATTCAAATCGGTGAACAGGTTATCATCTATCACAAATTCTCTATCATTTATCACAAATTATAAGTATATTCCGTGGAACCTTATGGTTCCGCGATACCCCTGTTCCGCAAAAGCTACCGCTGCCTTACCGGAAGGCGTCTACTCCAAAGAATTCGATGCAAGCCATTTGGTAAGAGAAAAATAGAAAACTCTACGTCACTCAGTGAGTTTATTAGCGATAACGACTCAGAAATGTTTCAATATGATGTATTTGAAGAATTTGTCCAAATTCTCACTTCGATGCGCGCATCTTTTGATAAGTACGATAAACCAAATGCTGTAAATGGCCCCAAATAGAGAAATCGAGAGGATTGAGATCCGAGGATCGAGCGGGCCAGTTCTGTGGTCCTCCTCAACCTATCCACTGATTTGCATATGTTTCAGTTAAATGCTGACGTGCTACTTGACTAAAATGGGCGGGAGCCCCATCATTCATAAAAAACATATCCCTTCTGACGTCCAAACGAACTTCCTCCAGCAGTAGTGGATGCACTTCTCTTAAAAATTAAACGTATGCCTCACCATTCAATCGAGGAGGTAGAAAATGAGGCCCAATTAAATCATCCCCTATAACTCCTAGCCACACGTTAAGAGAAAACTGTTCTTGATGGTTAGTTTCGACAATAGCGTGAGGGTAGCCTAAATTGAAGGAATTGAGGCAGTATATACTTACCAGGATAACATTGGAGCAGATGGGTAAATGGTTATGACTTTCTGTGGAAAGTTTTTGAATATTGACCGGAGGAAGATGTTTCCAGATAGGAGAGTTCAATCAAGCAATGTTTCATTCAACCAGAATTAGAAACGAGGAAAGATTTTGTTTGCGTACAGACAGTGCTTTGTGAAATCCAAACTACACAAGTGAAACATTTTTCAAAATGTCAAAAATTACTACGTTCAACCGCATGGATGTTCAGATTCGTGAATAATTGCAGAAAAAAACAGAAAAGATGAGGAACTTGATGTACGGGAATTGAACAGGGCAAAAATTCAGTTATGGAAAAAGGTACAGTTTGAATCATACCCTTAATAAATATTGATCCTCACAAGAAAGGAATAATTAACGCCGTCAAGTGAATTTTTAATTTGATTAAACCGTAGGACTGATAAAATGTTATAGAAGAATTGATACTGCATTGTGAATAAAAACACCAAAAGGCCTGTCATATTGAATGCAAACATGAAATCACTGAATCAATCATCAAACATCATCGTGAACTCGTGAACCATCATGGCCAAGAAATATTTGTCAACGTGTTAGGAATCACACGTTAAAAGGTAAGACCTCGTTAGTCTTTAGCTCGCACAAGTTTCTCAACTTCTGATAGTTATCGTTCGTATGGGGGCGACAGCTGATTAACGTAAAAACAGATTTTAAACTGATTTTTTTTCAAACAGAATCTACATCAATGATTTTGCATTCCCAAAATTCGTCAAGCAATTCGGAGCTGTTGGGCAAATTGCGGAATTTGTCAAAACAGAAGAAGTTCTCCAAAAATACCTCTTATAGGACACTTGCCAATTTATCGATTCGAACCCACTGTGAGACCGTTTATCAAAACCAGATGGACTATTTTGGACCAGTTGAAATAACTGTGAAAAAATCACACGAGAAACGATATATTGTAATATTTACTTGCATGATCACAAGAGCTGTCCTCTTAGAAATAGCCCAAGATATGACCACCAATGAATTCATTCATGTATTCAAACAATTTGGTTGCAGAAAAGGTTTCCCAGAAAAAATTTTCAGCAATAATGGAACCAACTTCAAAAGAGCGGAAGCGGAACTGGCTGAAAATCTTCAAAATATGAATCAAGAGAAAATTCAAAAATATTGCACATTGAAAAATGCAAAATGGTCATTGAACCCACCTTTATCACCGCATGTGGATGGCGTATGGAATCGTTTGATACAATCCATCAAGCTCAAATTTTATATAAACGGTCAGTTTGGATGACAATGCATGGTTAGCTTGACGTCATTCTTCATACCATATGATAAACCTCCGCAGATGGCGGACTAGTTAGTCCCATCTTGGTTTCGACATAAGTATTTCTGAAAAAAATGTGTTTTTTCATAAACTATTATATCATATAAATTGGGTAATGCTATAAATTGATGGGTTTAGTTCAATTAAAAGTTAATTTTCTCATTTTAAACACATCAATAGAAGCTTCTTCTAAACATTCTTTTATTGATAAGTTATTTTCAACGCAATTGCTCGAAAAATTGTATAATAGATAATTGAATAGAACTCGCCGATACTTGATGAAAATCAATATTGAAAAACTAATTAATACAGTTTATTTTATGAATTTCACTATAAAGGGATATGCAAAATCCTCAAGCATAAACTGAGTTTATGCTTGAGGAAGTTATTGCATAGCGAAACACGTGACGCGGTTTTTGTAAAACCCTTTATAGTGAAAATAATACAATAAACTGTATTGATTAGTTTTCTTTTGTATAATAAATAATAATTATTCAAGATTCAATGCGCTTCTTCTGATTGAAGGGATAACGTCCACCACTTCCAGAAGAAAGATATTGAAGATTGACAAAACCGTATTTGTAATAAAATTATCTTGAAAGTGTCATGTAGAATCAACAGAGAAACAAACAGTTTGCTTTCTCTTTCTTTATAGAAAACATTCATAAAAATGGATAAGTAAAAACACAAAAAGCTTTTTTACCAAGTTCATTGAACATAGTTTCAGTTCGAGTATTATTGCAGAGAAACTTCACTTCTCATGAAATAATGCTACATGAATAGTATTTTAAAAGTATTGTTCTCGACGAAGAATTTCAAGAACGAGGTTTTAACGATGAACCAGAACGAGAATGTTTCCTACTAATTCACCAAACTCAAACACCTGTTCATGCAGCTGCAGTTTCGTATGAATGTATCATCTTTTCCACCAACCGATTTCGTAGAGTTTTTGAAGTCCACTAGATACTCATCAGGACAACAAGAGGATTGTTCTGAATTCTTAGGATTCTTGTTGAATACTCTGAGCAGGAAAATAGCAGAATCAACACTCCTAACCGCTCTGGATTGAATGATTCTGAACACTTTATCTAGTCTTGTGTTTGTAGATCTTTTGCTGGAATAATCCTTATAGTGTCCCACCGAAAGTTCGGTTTCAGTTTCCGTCGAGTTTCGGCAAAAAAACGGGTTTCGTTTTAGTTTCGGTTTCGGCGCCAAACCTGCCGAAACTGACCGAAACCGAAACTACATTCGGAAGTTCCCGCGCTGTGATCGGTCATGTTCGGCGCGTTGAATTTCATACAATCGACGAAGACATTTTGCCGCTTTCACGTGATTATTGTGATATTAGGTATCAACTCAAATAAGTAATTTTATGTTTAATATTTTTGAAAACCCATCAATAATATTCAAAAGAAGAAT